>MU182833.1:0-39608 GCA_016904865.1 Pissodes strobi
AGTCGAGTAATGACGGATTTACTGACGTTTGAAGAAAATAGTATATTATATACCTAGGTTGAGAATTAAACCATTATTTACAGAGCACTTTTATATTCTGAGGCGCGTAGCGCCGAAGGATATAATGTGCGAGGTTAATAATGGCCTTCTCAACCGAGGTATATATAGATTTTTTTACTACTAACACTGATATATTACCATATTTGATTCGATTTGATTTTTATATTAGTCATTTTCTACTTATTTTTCAAATAGTTCGAAATATCAGGTAGCCTGGAAGTTCAGTTGTCTAACTGACAGAATGAATTTAATTTTAAATGTCATTTTCCGAAAGAGACGCTATCTAAAAGTTAATCGCATTGTTAATAAGAATACGATGGGGAGTCATGAAAAGTGAGTCATACTGTATATATTTTTTTTACTAATAGCACTGATACAATCCTTATCATTATTTGAATTGATTAGATTTTGAAATTAATCATTTCCTACTCATTTTTTAAATAATCCGAAATGACAACTAGTTGTCAAACTAACAAGTTGAAACTTAAATGACATTTTCCGTTTCATTATTGACCTAGGTTTTTTTTAATATTATTATTTACCTAGGGTGAGAAATGTTACTTCTCATTTGAGGAATGGAGTAAATAATGGTGATTTATCATGTTAGTAGTAAAAAAATTATTTTATTATTAAGTAATGGGAATTACCTCACTAATACCCAATTAGCCACATATTCGTTTAATTTGGCATAAACTCCATTGTTGATGCCAACCATTACACTGGCATTATCAGTTCCAATTCCTCTTAAATTTCCATGTTTTAAATTATACTTCTTTAAAGTCTCATTTATGGTGATAACAATATTCTCTGCATCGCATTCAACAACTTTCGGCATATCAAGGAATGTTTCAATGATCCTGTTTTGCTGCTTACTGTAGTATATAGTAATAATACCCAAGTACTTGTTCACCGAAATATCAGTCGATTCATTAAATAGTAGGCTATATGGTAAATCGCCAATGTCTTTTCTTAGTTCGTTACAAAAATAAGGTGCTAAATATTTTTAATTATGTTGCAACATTTTGTTCTATGCACCTTTAAATTATCAGCTGCAGTATGTCCTTTAAAAATGAACTACAACATACGCTACTTAAATGATCTACAGCATTAAAAGACGAATGACAGGCTATAATAAGGACATTTTTGCTTCTGCTGCCCTTTGCTCATTTAAGTCCAAGACAGGTTTAAAAGGAATTCTTTACTGTGCTTTTCCAAATACAATTTTTACATTCTCTTTATGCTTTGATGATTCTTTGTGTGATTTTAACGTAGCATACCTATTTTGCAGAACTATGCCACAAAGTTTGCATTTAGCCTTGGGTGCTATCTACTACGCTTAGCCATCTGGAAAATTCCGGATCCTTAAGCCAAGATTGCCTAAATTTTTGAACGTATTGAGTCTTGGGCATCTAAAATTTAATTTAATATTTACTAACCTATCTAACAAACAACTGAGTTATATTTTTAAAAAAACTTACGTTCGCATTATTTAATAGCAATGGACAAAGTCTCAAAAGTTAATAAGAATAAGAACTTAGATTAGGTATTTCCTTGTCTTATGGCCATTCGCCGCGCTTTAATCCAAGATTAAAGTTAAGGTGCACCTTATCTGGTATATTTGCATCAAAAATACAATAAGGTGCACCTTAACTTAATCTTGGGTTAAGAGAGGCCGTGCGAATTGCCATAAGAATAAGGATATAAAGAATAAGATCAGGTTATGTTATATTTATTATTTTGTTTATTTTCTGTTTCTCTACTTTTTTTTCGTGGTTGGATCGCTCTCGGCTGCTTAGCTTTGCCATAGCCTAAAGAAAACTATAGCTGCGACACTTAAGCGCGGCACCTTTGACAAGCGAGGACCAACTTTATCACTATGTAGTGGGGAGGAAATAAATAAATCTAACTTGACGTCAACCCCCCGGCAATCATTAGTGAAGTGAGCCGTACTAAAATTTTTTGGGACGTTATATACTAAAATTGTTACTCTCCCCTATTATTTTATTTAAACTTTCATCACAAAATATATGTTTTATAAAATACTGTTTATTTCGAGTAGAGAATAACCATTTTTTTGATCCAAAAAGCTGCATAAAGAGAGCCGGATACTTATTTAAACATTACACCTGAAAGAAATAGTTAAAAATGTCTTTTGAAGTGAAATTAAGAATGGCGAATGTAGATTACTTGTAGTAAGTACAGCATTCTTAAATGCTGAATATAACTATAATAGAATATAGGCTCCAAGTTAATCTTTAAATATCATCAAGATCTATACACAACAAAAGTTTTTTTGTGAGATTTTATTTTGCACAAGTAGTTACGGTTTTAGACGAACTTGTGAAGATCTGCAATAATAATTTTGAAAATTTTCATTTATCTAGTTGTTCTCTTCTAAGCTTAAAAAAGATCTTATATAAGTACATAATTTTGTTTTGTATAGATTCTTAGCAACCTGCACAATTTTATAAACGTATTATGTACGATTTTGCATATTTTTTCGTAACAGCTTTTTCATTTTATTCGCTAGATAAAAATATTGTCAAGATGGTGAAATGAAAGTAAATTTTTGATCTGGCTATAGTTCACGAACTAGTTTATGCATGAAGTGCACAATTACGCTAAATCGGAGCAACCTGTACCGTGCGTTCAATTTATCTTGATAACATTTTGATTCGCTGTAACTTTTTTGTTTTTAAAGATATCAAGTTAAACAAAAAAGCAAAATGTAGGGTTGGTAGCCAATTTTTTTTCTACGTTACATATAAAATAAAACACTAACGATTTTCTGCCATATCAGCCTACTCTATATTTTTTAAATTTTACACCCTGTGTATTACTATATTTTTGGAATCTCTGGAGAAGTCTAAACACATTTCGTGTATAATATCTTATACCTATCTTTCTCTAGGTGTTTACGAAATATTGACAGTTGAAAGTCGTGCATTTTGACATTTTGATAGGCTTTAAAATCTAAACCGCATGAGAGCAAAGAAAACGGTTTGCATATTCCTGTCTTAGGTTTTCATGAGCTATCAAATGACAGTAACTTTGAATTTAACCCGCGAATAAAATTGACCGGAACTTTTAAACCTCCCGTTAAATTGAAAGCCACTGTCATTCGATAGCTTATGAAAACCTAAGATAGAGCTGTGCAAACCGTTTTCTTTGATCTCGTGCGGTTTAGAGCCTGTCAAAATGCCCGACTTTCAACTGTCAATATTTCGTAAATAGCTAAAGATAGGTATAGGATATTATACACGACATGTCTTTTGATTTCACTAGAGAGTCCAAAAATGTAGTAATATACAGGGTGTTCTATTTAAAAAATATATAAAGTAGGCTTTTATGTCAGAAAATTATTGGTGTTTGTTTTATATGTAATCTAGAAAAAACTTGGCTACCAACCCTACATTTTGCTTTTTTGTTTACCTTGGTATCTTTAAAACCAAAAAAGGTACAGCAAATCAGAATAATATCAAGGTGCTGATCAAATCTGAAATAATGGATATATGTGGATAACGATCGACTTTTACGAAAAACAACCAGCAAAAACAATGTTTTTGAGACTTACGCCTTTATGGTAGAATACGAACTGTTTATTGTCAAACGAAATGTTTTGCACTTTCTTATCTTCCACATAACCACAACCTGGAAAATACTCCCCACCAAACCGAAAATTTCGTATATCTAGATAAGTACTAAATAACTAAGATAAGAAGATGCAAATCGTTTCGCGCTAAGTTAAACAGATCAAATTCTTTAAATGGAAAGGAGGCTATTCGACATGCTACATGAAATTTATCTAGAATTTTTAGAAGAATTCGAAAATCGGAAAATATGTCCCGCTCTTTTGAGACCTTTTATATTGAAATATAATTCAATTATATTGTCAAACTAAAATCAACATGGCTAAATGATGAAATGGTTGTAAGACTAATAAAATTAAATTAAAAACGTGTTATTTCTATAAAACGTGTATACATATGAAGGGTACAGGGGAAAATGATCTAAGCGCCATTTCCATAGGAAACTTTTTTACTATTGACTTCACAGAAAATTTTATTCTTGATAAAAGTTGGTATTTGAAAAAAAACTAATTTTGACAATGCTAAATTAAAGATAAGTTATACAGGGTACTCAATAAATATAAAAATGATGGTTAAAAATTCAAAAACTTTGGAATATCGGGAAACCTTCTACAGAAAAATAAAGCTCGTATTAAGATAAAAATAAAAGTCAAATACCATTTTTTCCAAAAGTGCGCCGCACCGTTGCGGAGAAAATCCATTTCAATTACTGAAAAAACCCGCTTTTTCTTAATTTTGTCCTTATTTTTTTCAGCAACGATGCACTTTTGGAAAAAATGGTATTTGACTTTTATTTTTACCTTAATAGGAGCTTTATTTTTCCTGTAGAAGCTTTTCCGATATTCCTAAGCTTTTGTTTTTTTAACCACCATTTTTGTATTTTTTAAGTACCCTGTAATACTTAGTCTTAGTTTAACATTGTCAAAATTAGTTTTTTGCCAAGCACCAACTTTTATCAAGAATAAAATTTTCTCTGAAATCAATAATAAAAGTTTCCTATGGAAATGGCGCTTAGATCGTTTTTCCCCTGTACCCTTCGTATATATTCTATGAATGTTTCCATATTATTAATATTCGATTATTTTTGGGCACTTTAAATTTTGTAACCTATTATGATACGTTTTAGTCCGTTTTGGTGCTTTTAGTTAGTTTGGGTTAGTTCAATCAGCTTTCGTTTAGTTTTAATTTACTTTAGTCATTTGAGCCCGGTTCCGATACATTATAACCAATTTTAATATTTTTGGTTAGTTTTGGTTAGCCAATGGGTCGTTCAATCAACTATCGATTACTTTCGGTTCCGATACGTTATTTCCAATTTTAGTGTTTAGGATTGTCGTCAACATGGAATTGATCTGGGTTAGTTTTAACTTACTTAATATTGTTTTTAAGCTATTCCGATACGTTTTAGCCCGTTTTGGTACTTTTAGTTACTTTTGGTTAGTCTTTCAATCAAATTTTGGTTACTTTCAATTTATTCTAGCTATTAAATTAATTCAAGTTAGTCGTCAAAATTCGCTTAATTTTGGTTAGTTTTAACTTATTTTAATATTTTTAATCTGTTACGATACGTTTTAGCCCTTTTTGATGCTATTGGTTAGTTTTTGTTAGTCGTTCAATCGACTTTCGGTTAGTTTTAGTAAGTTTTAATTTAGTTTAGTAATTTTAATCGGTTCGGACACGTTATAACCAATTTAAATGTTTTTAATTAATTTAGGTTAGTCGCCAAAATTCGGTTAATTTGGGTTAGTTTCAACTTACTTTAATAATTTTAATCTGTTACGATATGTTTTAGCCCTTTTGGTGCTTTTGGTTACTTTTGGTTAGTCGTTCAATCGACTTTCGGTTAATTTCAGTGAGTTTTAATTTATTTAAATCATATGAACCGGTTCCGATACGTTATAACCAATTTTAAAGTTTTTGATTACTTTCGGTTAGTCGCCAAAATTTGGCTAATTTGGGTTAGTTTTAACTTACTTTCGTTCAATCAACTTTCGGTTAATTTCAGTTAGTTTTAATTTATTTTAGTCATTGGAACCGGTTCCGATACGTTATAACCAATTTTAATGTCTTTGGTTACTTGCCAATATTCGGTTAATTTGGGTTAGTTTTAATTTACCTTAACATTTTTAATCTGTTCCGATACGTTTTAGTCCGTTTTTGTGCTATTAGTTACTTTTGGTTTGTCATTCAATCAACTTTCGGTTACTTTCAGTTAGTTCCAATTTATTTTAGTCATTTGAATCGGTTCCTATACGTTATAAGCAAATTTAATATTTTTGGTTAGTCGCTTAAATTTCTTTCGTTTTGGTTAGTTTTAACTTACTTTAATTTTTGTAACCTATTACGATAGGTACGTTTTAGCCTGTTTTGGAGCTTATGGTTACTTTTGGCTAGCTTTGGTTAGTTGTTCAATTAACTTTCGGTTGGTTTCAGTTAGTTCCAATTTATTTTAGTCATTTGAACCGATTCCGATACCTTATGATCAAATTTAAGTTTAAATAAACAAACTAACTAGCTGTTTAATTCTGCCGTTCTTTTCCCATTTTAACACATAAACATTAACTTATTTATATAACATACAAACAAAACAATATATACGCATAACGTCTATTTACCCAAACAACGAATCTTTTTCTATTTTAATTCCTATGAAAATTTATTGCACTCCGGCCCAGGTAAGCGCGTATGATTGGCATCGAGTTCCAACTGCGTGGTGTTCTCGCTTCACTGAGCCTCACGGAGAAAATTTGATTCCGTACCCCACTAAACGAGCCGAGTGTCGCGGCTATAGTTTTCTTTAGGCTATGTCTTTAGGCTATGGCTTTGCCTTGAGCGCGTTCGAAAAAGCAGGCCGGCGCCGTTAATCAACCGAGACTCCGGGACAACCCGACCCGAGCAGTAGCCAGAATTGTTGTCTCTGCAGTAGCGTGACTTCAACCAGAATTCACCAAGGTTTGCGTATGCTCGCCCATTTCAATTTGCATAGATTGAAAAAATAAAAAAATTGAGTTTTATCGATTGGTAATACCACAGCTTAGTACAATCAGCTAGGACACTCCGCTCGTGAGAACGGTTTGCGCCGATCCTTGCGCATGGCGCCATTATGGGGAAGATCACGGCACTAGCGTCGGTAGCGACTATTTGTTCCTTAGATTTTGAATTAATTAAACATAGGCGTAGTTAAAAGTGTTGATACCGATTTCGTGTTTTTATAACTAGCGATATCATGAGTTTCTCAAAGATGGGACACGTTTGTGCCGCTAAAGGATGTATTAATAAAAAATATAATTGTGATAGGAGCTTCTTTCGGTTTCCTACTGATAAAAAGAGGTAAGTATCTAATTATAACTACGATATATGTAATATTTTCACGGCTTAGTACAAAGCTGTGATATTTTGTTGGGCCCACATTTCAACTTGAATATTCTTATTGTATATTATGGGCATGTCTGTGCAAAGCAATGAATGTTTTGTCATATCATGCCATCATTCTTTATGTCATCAACTTACTTCGTAATTATATACTGGTAATAGTTATTTGTATGTTTAAAGCGCAAAGTAACGGATTACCGCCTGACAAAGAATGTTACTGTAATCTTTCGAAAACGGCAATATTATTTTGCGCTCGAAAAGCACACAGAACTATTTCTACAGCCCCATTTTTATAAATTAAATGCACATATTTCTCTATACTTATTCTGAAATTTGCAAATGACTGTCAGTTTTGACATATTGTATTCGGGCTTCGGGCATATTTAGAACAGGAATGCCAGCAACAAACTGTAACAAACGCACAACTGTCATTTATTTATCTTCGGTTTCCATAACCATTCATAGCACACTCGACGGAAAAAGTGAGAATTTTCTCAAAATATTTGCAGTAATAGTATATTGTGCAACAAGTGTTGAAGTGCAATTTATGTCACTCGCCTACGGCTCGTGCCATCAAACTTCACACTCGTTTGAAAAGTGATTTTTCACACGCGTTACATACTGTACTTTTTTCTACGAATGCAAATAATATTACTATTATATAATATTTATCAGATATATACCTAGTTTACAAAGACCATACAAACACTTCTACAGCAATTTGTGTAACTAGTTAATGAGTAGCTATTGACATGACATGCCAGGGCTGGGACAACACCCTACCCGTGGCGTCCTTTTAGTGCTTCGCCCTTAAATTTTGGAGTTATTCTTTTCATATCTTTGGAAAAAGGCGCCATTCATCGGCCGTCTCCTCTTATGGCTTTGCCTTCCCCCGGGGGACCCATTTTTGACATATTCGGAAAAGGGAGCATCCGGGGGTGAAGCCCTAAATTGGGACTCCTTAAGGCCCAAAGCCCTGAAATGGGGCCCCTGGTGGGCGAATCTTTCGAATGGGGCCCCCTGGCGTGGGTGTCTCATATTTGACACATTTGGAAAAGAGGTTCTCCCCCTGGGGCGAAGCCCTAAAATGGGGCCCCAGGGAGGGCAAAACCCTAGAATGTGGCCTATGATACGGGAGTCCCAATTTTTACAGATAAAAAAATGGGGCCCCTTGAGGCGAAGCCCTAAAATTGGCCCCAAGCCTTAAAAGGGGGCCCCTGGTATGAGAGTTCAATTTTCTACAGTTTTTCAAAAAGGGGCTTCTGGGGGGGTAAAGCCCTAAAATTGAGCCCACTTTTTTACAGATCTGGGAATGGGCCTCTGAGGGCGAAGCTCTAAAACGGAGAAGAAGCTCTTTCATCTAAATACCCGCATAAGCGTGTGAAAAGTACACTTTGCCCACGTCGTATGCAAAGTATATTTTTCACGCGATGTTTGAAATGTCCAGTTTTCAAGAGCAGTTGTTAGTGCGTTTTTGCCTATTATCAAGGCAGTCGGAGTAAAAATTATATTTAAGAGTTCGCATTTTATAAAAATATTAATTTTAATTTTAAAAATATAAAAAAAAATTAATTATATGGAGGAATCAATACAATTATTATAGTGTAGGTACTTTTAGTCACAAACGGTTTTGATGTCAATTTATTTTCGCTTCGCCCTCAAAATAGTGTATCTATTGTTAAGAAATAAATAATAAAATTGTAAAATATTAAAAATAACCATGTAATCATTGCATTTTTTACTGATTCCTTTCAAATGTATGTATTTTTGTATTTATTTTAATTTAATTACCTAATGTTTATTTGTGGTTTGACCATATTTTATGTTTGTTTTATTTTTCGACTTGTGAAATTACACCATGTATAACTCTTCTTAAATAGATAGTGTCTTTGCATTGTTCCAATATGTTTATTAATTTATTTTTCCTTCATGAATACGATAATCACTAATAATCGGCATAGCACCTAGCACCCGAGTTTAACCAATAACCTGAAAGTACGGTACTGTAATTCAAAAATAAAATATCCTTAATACGGCGCTGGATTCTCTCCCCGGTGCGAGAGCGACAGCGCGAGTTTCGCCTATCTTGCATCTTTTTCTGTTCCGGGCTAATATTTCAATGGTGCCGGCCGAGAGACTTCCAGCTGATTGTTATACTAAGCTGTGGTAATACCATAATACCAGAATTAGGCTAGATTGAAATGTTGCATTACTAGAAATATTACTAGATACTAGATTAAAAAAATTCATTACTAAAATCGTGTTCATATTACCAGATCTGGTAACGAAATTACTAAGTTGGCAACACTGGTTATTGAAGTGGGACTTCTTTACGCACGGTAGGGTAAGTTCGTTTCATGCGATTTGCTATGCAACGAAAACATGCCACGCTACGTAGTCGAGTGGTAGTGGGGATCACTTGAGCCAATTCAATGCACTGCTTTAATTAAACAGTCATATTCAATATTCAAGGGTTTACGCACTAGTACGTCGGCGTCGCTACGCGTCGGTCGTGTGTAATCGAGAACACCAGTTTAAACCAGGCCGCTGTCCGAAGATGGTAATTTCAATGCAACGTTCGCTACAGGCAGAAGTTTGTTTCATTTCAGTCTCGTGTTATACGATTACACGTTCATTTTCTTTTTACAACGTTATGCTTCTAAGCGTCGAGCTTCTGAAAAGCATAGCTTGCGCACAACAGTTCTCGATGGTACGGTGTACTGCCGTTAAATACTGATTAGTGATAATGAAAGCCAATATTCAAAATACCTGCGATTTATTTTCCTTCAACTGTGTTTCGTTTGGATGGCTGATTGTTGATAGTGCCCTTCATTTCTGGGATTAATGTACTGGGAAGAATTAAAACGTGCTTCTCGTAAGACGAGACAAGCAAAACTTTAAATATGTATTATATAAACTTCGGTACAAAAGCCAAATGCCGGATTTGGCTTGCATACACCAGTGTTAGCGGTTCCGTTCTAGTAAGTGTCATTGAAAATTATCACTTTCAGGTCAAATATACATTTTAAAATTTTTTCCAAATTTTCAAAGTTTAAATTGCAAAAATGGGAGTTCGTGTCTCATTTATTTATAGGCTTCGATGATAACCTCACAACCCAACCCACGGAGGACAACTTACTCAGAACCTCGTGGTATAGGAAACCATATTATTCAAACAGGCTAATTAGCTGCACTCGTATCACCCTCTGAGAGTAAAAATAAACTTTTTGCTGGGTATGAGGACCAAAGCTATGAAATTCACACACCCACTTTTAAGAACACAGGTTATATGTAAACTAAGAACAATATTTTTGGAAAACTCTTACCTATTACATTTTATAAACAAACTCATATGTAACACTCAATACGCAATCGAGGAGAACATAATTGAATGGCTCGCAAAGCCAATATCACTCAACACTCAAAGTGTTCAGATCTCACAATTTGCTCAAAGTAACTTAAAGTTAAATAACTCCATACCAACTTAAAAATATATAACGTTACCTTATATAGAAGGTATCACGGAAAAATCGCCGAAAATATTTCAATCAAATGATTTGAGGATGGCGAGAAATCCAATAAAGACCTTACCTCTTATATACTCAAAAACAAAACCCTATTAACTTTGACAGAGATGAGCAAGATATTGCATAAGATACCATGTCATAATAATTGTAATTTAACTTATATACGCCAACATTCAGGTCTTTAAAGGGCCGTATAAGAGTGAGTAGCAGACTGTTTGCCTCATGTGCACTAGCTGAACACCATTTATTTATGCTACGCCATACATTGGAATGAAGCTCAGGTCCTGGATAAAGTCACCGCATACCATAAAAGAATATCCCTAGACATGACACTATGATCAAAAAAGTTGCAAACTCCATACTTGTCATTTAATGTTAATTGGAAAACCAAACTTATTGTCGTGTTATTCCCTCCCATTTACATCTAAACGTTAGGTAATTTTTGGTGCCTCAATTTTCCTTAATATTGATCAAATCACTTTGCATAAAATAAAGGGTTTCAACGGATACCCAGTTTGTTGTCGCAACTCTTTTCTCCCAATAATGCGCGCGCACGTTGTAGAAGCAAGAACAGTACTGACCTAATTTTTCATTCCGACATTCTATCATTTATTCTACCTATTTACTTTAATATAAGATCGATCTTGAATATCGAATTCGAATAATTTAAATTTAATAACGTTCTTCTTCATGTAAAAATAGAAGGATTTATTGGTACTCTTGCTTTATTTCACCGGTAAGTAATTTGCATGTTAGTTGTAACACGTGCATTCTGAAACAAAGAAAAGTAAAAGAATTTTTTTTAATTATATGAGCAGAGATGGATCCTCCCGTATTTTGGTAGAACTCCCGTTCTTAACGTAATGCCATTTTGGTAAGAAACTGTCCAAAAATATTTAACGCTCTAGCCAATCATTTTTATCTTTGCAGAAGTCCTGATGAAGAGGTGCTTTCGAAAGCTTGACATACCCAAAAGGGTTTTTCTTTCTTCCTTGATACCTAATAAATTGAAGACTGCCTCCTCATTATTCTAGTTTGGGTTACACGTATATATTCAGATTCGCAAAGACAATAAATAATATGTATAAAATAATCCTGGGCAGTATAAAAAAAAAATAAGGTGAAGGCTGTCCTAAACCAAACGTCGGTTGTCATATGGCTTTCCTCTTAAGAAAATCTGGTAATAATAATGCAATTTAGTTTATCACATTAAATAGAGCTAGGAAAAATAAAAACAGTACTGCTGATTTTCAGTTTTCTTCGGATAAAATCGGAAGTAATCGGCATTATCGATGGCGAAGTTTGGTGCTTAATTAAAAACCCCAAACTGGGCAATTTTGATACAATTTAACTGACGTCGTATCTTTTATAGTTTCCAAGATCTCAGTTAAGAAACTCGAATTCGGACTACCCTGTATAATTGTTGTGGGCTTGGTAATGGTGACATCATTTTAATCAGTAACTTTAGTACGAATTTTGATGACAACCATGCAATTGGTAAAACATTTGTATCAGAAAATCAATATGTTATAAATTCTGGACCCATTTATATATCTCAAAAACGAGTAATACGTTTTTTTTTTTATTTTGTACTTAAGGTACATGGATTATCGCGGATGTAGAAACATTATCAGCGGTGTTGTCAGACTTAATGTTTTTCCGATAGCAATGTAAACTTAGTTTTTTTTCTAATAAAATACTATCAATTTTATTACATTTTTGAATTATACGTAAATTTCTAGTACAAATTCTTAGGATATTTCATATCTAGCTTAAGCCCCTCTCAAGTAAAAAATATTTAAATAATTAGGGCGACCTTTTGCCTGTTGTTCGAATATCCATCTAATCAATTTAATAAATATTACACGATTTGATTTTATTTTACAAATATAATGGGTTATAAATGTAAAACTTTGCCTCTCAAGCCAGTAATCCCGAACTACAAACCAGTTAAGGAGCATACCTACCGTAAGATAATTTGTACGCAGTATAACATTGGCTTCAAGCTGCCAAAATCAGACACTTGCAAGACATGCGATGAACTTAATATTCAAATGGAGACAGCAAAATCGGGCAAAGTAGATTATAGCGAATTAACAACAAGACTTAACTTGCACAAGTGTAAGGCTCAGGCAATGCAACAGTTATTGAAGAGTGAAACAGAGCGATCCCAAACTGATAAGAAGACATGTGTTTTATCTTTTGACTTGCAGCAAGCATTACCGATTCCCAAATTGGCCGCTGGTCCTGCATTTTATTGCAGAAAAATATGGATGTAGGTAAAATCTAGGAATTCATGACTGCACAGAAAACGTTGGCCACATGTTTGTCTGGACAGAAAATGTCGCAAAAAGAGGAAGTGATGAAGTTGCATCAATACTCATAAAATTTCTGAGCTCAAAGATACGTGACGTAGAACATTTAGTATTTTTCACGGATAATTGCGGGGCAAAATAAAAACTGGCTTTTGATGTCTTTATGGTTCCAATTGGTAAAAGAACAAAAGTTCAAAACTATAACACTCCATTTTTTAGTTAGCGGACATAACCACCTTCCCTCTGATAGAGATTTTGCTCTTATCGAAAAACGCCATAGAAAATATGCTCCACTTGTATACTCTCCCGAAGAGTGGCAAAAAGTTATAAAAGAATCTAAGAAAAAAAGACCTTTCAACCCAACGGTTATGGAGCAGGAAGATTTCCTTAATGTAAACCACTCTTAGAGAACATTAAAAAAGTACTCACACTGATGGACACCAACCTTTGGAATTTTCCAACATTTTTTCGTTTTTATTTAAGAATGATAACAAAAAAGCATTTTACGTTAAGCATTCTGTAAATGGTAGCTACGATCCCGTTACTGTTGTCAAAAAAGGATGTCCAAATGGTTTCTGGTTCTGGAGGTTTCTGTATCTGCTTTAAAACAAAAGTATATTGAGCCCATTAAGATTGCAAAAAAGAAACTCGAAAATGTAATCATTATTACCTTACATACCTTCAGTGTACCACCCCTTCTACAATAGCTTACGCGAGGATATCACCCTTGATGTCGCTGATGAGGTCGCTGAGCTAGTAGATTAAAAAATGATCGTTTCGTATTTTGAAATGTGTTTTTTTGTTTAAGAATTTGGGAATTTAATTTAAATGCAATAATGTAACAAGCCAAATTTTTTCAAAAATAAAGGCTGTTTTTCTGGAGTTTATTTTAATAATATTCTTGTTAATCGCAGGACATGGTACATCAAAATATAGCAAACAGACAGTGTTTTTTAGTTTCAATATATATTTTCTTACCCATGATAGTAGTCGATTACTTTATGCCTCCCCACGAATTTGGAACTCCAATGGTCCTCTAAACAAATATGAACTTTTTACCCATAATATTTTATTTTGTCCGCTAAATAAAATAATAATCGCAAATGAAATAAGTTATAATGATCCTCATCCTGTATTATTTAAATGGCATATCTAAAAGTCTGCGACACACGTGACGTCACGTTAGACAGAAAACAGATTATGTATGCTCGCTGACATACCGTGTGCAGGAGTATCGTGATTTTAATGACAATATCAATTCAGAAACATTTGTTACTATTGTTCTTATGGCTCACTATTCAAAAAGTTGTTGTTTTCTGTGCAGTAATCATGCCAGGGTATATATAGATAATTTAAATTTACTGCAACTTTAAAATGAAATAAATAAAAAACGGCTGAACCAAATGTCAACTTGTATGGTTTATTTGAAATCAGAAGAAAAGATTCAATTTAGCCAGAAATATCCAGGTCATTCCATTAAATAACATATACTTTTTGGTGCACCCACGTATATACAAATTATCAGAAATTACAATACAGATTTGGAAACGAAAAAATATTAAAAGTTAATAACGTTCTCAAAGAGTTGTAACATAGGTATTCACTGCCAACTGAGTAGTTAACGATCAAAAATGTTGGATTGCATGCATTAGGTTGAATCTCTCTGTTGTCACGGACCGATTTGGGATTGTATTTCAAAGCGAAAATATTTAAAAATCACTGCCGCCCTTTAGCGTTTCAAGTGCAATTATGTATGTTTGCAAAATGCCCTTGTAGTTTCGCCCGTCGCGCGCTGCATCGCCCGACGTTGCATGGAGAGTAAAGTCGGTGGTGTCTAAAGTCTATTCAAATTTCATTTACGCCTGATGTAAACAAAAGCACATGTATGCCTGAATTGCACAGGGTCGTACTTTACTAAATAATCAAAAAAGTGTAACGAAAAATGCTGAAACTAATCTAAAAAGTAATAAATTGTCAATAACTTCACCGTACGAAGTAGTATAAGCTTTTATTTCGAACAAACACTGTAATTACTTTACACAAAACGTCTCTTGCAAGCAGGGGAATCACAGCGAAAACTGAATTCGACCCTGGTCAAAATAACTGGGCGGCGTATCGAATGATTTATGATCGATTCACCAATAGGAACGCAAAACGGCCCGCTCTTGGCTGTTGTCGAGCACGTGCTATTGTTTTCATGCGGCGGCGTAAATGAAATTCGAATAGACTTTAGTGTTTGTGGTTCCGGAAAAGCTATGAAACCGTGAATATAGCTATGTCGCCGGGGGTCATCAACCTCGTGAGCAATGTTGGGACTTAGTGATTTTTGCGTATTGAATTTTGATTGGTAATCAATTTTTGGTTGCGATGCGTAGTTGTCTTCAGTCATAATTTCGATATGTTGACCGTGTTATGTGTGGATAAATTTCTATATATTCGGTTGTAATTCTTTGCTGGGAGAATTTCGGAGGAAGTTCCTTTGCTTCCGGAAAGTGTCGTGCAGGACACTCTACGTTTGTTTGTCTTTCAAAGTGGTTTGGTGTCGGTTGGATGTGTGATTTAGGTTTCCTTTTGTGAGATTTTCCAATCGACTCAGTTTTTTTTGAGTTTCAAGCCTGTTGTTTGGTGCCTGAAACCCATTCCGTAACGGTATTAAAGGTACAGATAGACATGCTAGTAAAAAAGCATGCTTAAAACGAACGTGCTCTTTTAACTGGTACATTTGCTTGAGATCAGCATGCTCCTTTTACGTATGCTCCTGAATAATCATGCTCAAAGCCAACACTCCAATAGACATGCCATTTACTAGCAGACTCACTGCTAGTGTAGTGAAGAAACATGGAAAACCAAGTGGGTTATGCGCACAGAAATGTATAAAATAATCTTATTGCTTGCAATGCAATGCATCCAAAATCTTATGTCAACACGAAAGAAAAAAAGAAGGAATAGGACGATTTGGGTCGGTGTTCGGATAACTAGAAGAGGAAACCTTAGAGCTCGATTGTTGGTGGAAATGCGAGAAGAAGATATAGAGGGTTATTAAAATCATTTACGCATGCTGCCCCATCAATCTGATGAGCTACTCTCTAAAGTTGAAAGCGCTATACAGAAACAAGATACACATATGCGAAATGCTATTCCGGCTGCTTTAAACCATGCCATGGGTGGGTTGTATACCGCTACGGCACCAGATTTGGATCGCTGCAAATCGTAAACTTTCTTCACCTCAGAGTGGTAGTGGTAATTTTGGTTATTATAATTTTTACAGTCAGAGTCAGGGTCGTTCAAGTTTGTTATCAAATATTGATAAGCATTATTTCTTGCTATTTTGTTTTTGTACCACTGTACCGTTTTTCACTAGCATGTCTATCTGTACCTTTAAATCCGGCATTCGTAGCTCCGATGAAGATTTACAAATCTTAGTGTTTTTTCATCTCCCCAGCGAGGCATTTTGGCGCGAAGTCGCAGACGCACTCTGATCGAAAACATTGACCGTGATCGATACTAGCATGCACATTATAAACACGTTCCACACTTGTTTATCAGCAATCTCCCATTCACCCCCGCTTCAGCTAGCACGCTCAAAAATCGACCGTTGTTCGATTTGTCAGCATGCTCGTTTAAGCATGCAAGGTACTAGTAATGTTTTCGACATATGCTACTAGGTAGCAATTGCTCAATAATAGTATGATTTCGTGCTACGTAGTAGCATGTCTATCTGTACCATTAGTACTGCTTTTTGTCAGGTCAGTCGACTTCGTTTTTTTTTTGTGAGTGTCGACCATTTTGTGGAGCCATGTGGATGGACTCTAATTCCTTTTAATTTCTCTTACAGAGGCCTTTTCTACCATCTATTGAGGCGGCCTGGTGATTCCAGCCTTAAGCAGCGGACAGACCTTTCACAGGTAAATAGATTGACGTTTTTCTCTCTGGTTTTCCCCCCTTGATAATTTATTTTAATTGCTTTGAGTTGAGTGTTTTTTTATTGATTATGAGTTATATGCGGAACCTTGAATATATTGATGTTTTGCAGGGTTCTACCGACGCAACGGGGTACTTCTATCGACGGGGTACTTCTACCGACGGGGTACTTATACCGACAGGGTATTTCTACCGACGCGACGGGGTACTTCTACCGTCGAGTCTTCGGCTGGTCTTCCTTGACCGGGTCATCTTCCATTACATGTAGAGTCATCCCTTCCTTCCTTCTACCCTTCTCCGATTGAGGAAGTAGCTGATTTCTGTTAACAGTCTCTACTGGAGCAGCTGTCTTCGGATTGTAACGAATCTGTTTTTTTTATACATATATTTTCGTTAATTGCTGGTTAGTGTATACCGGGTTAGTTAGCTTACGAGTTGTTAATTTTTACCTTTCTACCTAACAAACATAATTTTAACTTTTCTTTATTAAATAAGGTATCTTTCTGAGGAACCTTTTGTTTGCCTCATGTTTTTTTTACCTAAAAGTTTGCTTGATTGCTTTTAACTTACAAGTCTAATTTCGGACTGAATATTAATATATCTGGTCAACTGTCTTAGCTAAAACATGCTAGTTTTCTCTTATTGAACTTTCAATTAACTAAATTCAAAACCTTTTTAAGTTGTATTTTCACGGTCATTAGTCTTAGATACCTGTATTTGGAGTGCTACTATATGGATATTGTGGCCTAGTGAATCCGCCACAAGTAAGCTATCCTAGACTTGGAGTACTTGCGTTTAATTTAAAACATTCTTATTATTTAAGGTTTGATCGATTGATAGATTCAATAACGCTTAGTTATACCAGAGTATAACAAACCAACGAGTAGCGACATAAAGTGTCGGCACCTTTGATGTTCAAGGGACCGATTCCGGCAGAGCCGATGACAGATGGACTTCATATTTGTAAACTGCTCAAACCATGAAGTGGCTTGAAAGAAAGCGACTCTGCGACTACACTATAAAAAACCTGAAGTGGAAAATTGCTCATTTTTCATATTTGAATCAGATTCCGTAAAGCTTTTCTATAATATAGTGGTTTTTCCTACTTCCTGTCACCCTTGTCGACAATAATTATAAAAATATATATTACTTGATAAAGGAATCTCAATACATAGTTTCTTGGTATTTTATTTAAATTTTTAGTTTCCTTTAATGAGGGTGCGTTGAGAGAAAAATAAACCCCTGTATTTCATGATTTCATTTATCATGTTAAGATGTTGCTGTGTCAATTTTTAACCTAAATAAAGCACTTTGAGCTTACACCCGCCTGGTTTGGAGGCTATTGAAGGGGTGTAGCAGAGGTTTTTGATAGGTAGTAGAAAAATATAATATTGTACGACGTTTTGAGCGGTTCTCAAATAGACATTTCTTATTGTACTAGTTTCTAGTTTCAGCAACTTCTTGTTATTATTAATAGTACTCCATTTCTTTAAATTACGATAAGTTATATTTACAAAAGTATTAGGTTATTGGGTATATTTTTTGAACCATTGAAATGAGGAGGAAAATTAAAACTTGCAACAGCACAAACAAAAAGTTTTTATTGATTCTGTAACTGTTATCAGTAGGCTAAGGAGATGTAAGTCATTAATTACTTACCCGATTTGCCTTAAGGGATTCTAACCCTCACACCCACTGTTACGAAGACAATGGTGTTAAATTATTAATTTAAATAAAAGACAACAATTTTCACTAGTCTAACAACGTTTATTAATCATAGGTTATTGAAAGTAAATTTGCGACGTAGAAATGCAACAAAAATGTTTAATTTCAATGTTTAGTAAACAAATTTTGACATACGTGTACAACCAAAAATAAGAAATTACCACCTAATGCCAGGACTAAGCCATCCCAGGGAGGGATGACTGACTATGTCCTCTATACCTAAGGCATGGCTCGAAAAGAAAACTATTACTGAATGATGGTCTAACATTAGCAACCTCTCTTGTCAAGAGTAAGAGAGCACCTATATTCCCGCCGACCTTGTTCGATCCTCCTCCGTCTCGGTACCCTATTTACACTGTTGACAGATATATTCGGTAAAAATCCTAGCAGAAGCATTTAAAGGGATAAAACTTGAACTGTCTTCCCAGGGACATGAACTTCGGTTAACTTAAATACTAGCTTTATAAATAAACATTATGGTAACAATTTACCGTTACATAACCCTACTAATAAACCATCCAATATTACTTAAAGCAATGAACACAAATTAACAATACCATATCTAGATCAAATAACTTAAAAAAAAATTGCTTTAAGAGAACACACATAGCTATAAACGCTACTATTTACCTACATACATACATAAGTTTTCATAAATGAGGGTAAATTGTTATTAAATGAGAAATGAAATAATTTTTTTCAACTATACATGTGAGGATTTTGAATTTCCGAATGTTATCAGAACTATTACATTTGAGATGTCTATTATTAAATTTTAAAGTATAAAATATTTTTAGTCTTATAAATAGTTTTAATACAAACAGCTTGGGAAAATTTGAACAGGTATGGAGAAATTGAATTTTTTCAAATATATTCACTAAATGATTAGAATTTTTTTTCGCCTGTACATATGTTCTCAAACTGCGAGTTGAAAATACTTTCAAGGCTGTATATAAAATGTACCCACTTTTCTGGTGGTGATGATAAATCACCAAAAGTACCTTTAATTGCATCAAAAGCTTTAAAATGAGACAGAAGTTTGTCTACATCAATACTAGTACATTCTCTGCTAAAAGCATAGCAAAAATGTCACATGAATGTAGTTCCAGACACCTTTTCATCAAATATCCACAGACATAATAGATAGCATTCTGTGTTGAAACGGTTTCTTTGCGGTAATTGCAATCAAGCAAGGAAATTGCTGCAGTTGGTGTTTCCGACTTCTTATTAATAATTTCTACCATGTCCATGTATTTTAAAATAATGAGAACATTATCTAAATCCTCCCTACAATTCATGTGATTTGAGTGGAAATAAATCTGCAAAAATAATTTTCTGAAGGCACTTTGAAACTGTACTGGTGTGGGATTTATGCGATTGTCTCCATCTTGCCTTACACTTCCAAAGCAATTTTCTAAACAATCGGTCTTCTGGTTTTTAGATAGTTTAAAAGTGTCTGCTATAAATTGAGAAGACCTCTTATTGTAATAGACCAACATTTAATAAACTTGACCATTTTTGTTTAATACCTTTAAATTTGGCAAAAAATCCAAAGCTTCGTTTAAAAAACCCAACTGTAAAACAGATCTGTCAAATACATTCTTAAATTTATAAGAATTATTTAATTAAGAGTTCAAGATATTAAACAGATTACTAGATTCTTCTACAATTTAAATTGTTGAAAAAGTTTTATTGGGAAGTGCACCCAAACTCATGTATGTATTCATACTACTGGCAATTGAGTCGAGTTGCTCAAAAGTTGAGCGGCATAACTCACTCTCATTTTTTCAAAAGTTGTGGGATTAAGGTGAGAATTAGTGAGTTTATGTGCTCACCTGTAGAACTGATTTTTATCGGATTTATAGAAAAATTTAATAAATGATCAATACGTTTTTCTACCCTGAAAGCAAAATGTCTGCTTAAGTTACTGCGGGTGGCCTTTATTAAATGACATGGGTCAAAAATATAGAACATATTCTCACCTCCTACCTGAAACTGTATTTTCAGGTGTAATTTCTAGACATTTAGCCAAATCAATAAAGTTCGAGCCCATGCCACTTGCTATGCCTTCCACTTTTAAATATATATACTTTAAATTTAAAATACAATCTTCTAAAATAGTACGAAGTTTATCACCCATCGATACAAAGGATGCAGTGTTTATCCTTATCAGTCATTGTCTTCATTTTGATTTCATGATGATGATTTCATGATTTATTATGTAGTCCTGGTTGACATTGCAGCTCTTCAGCATATATAGTTGGTGAAAGGTGAGAAGGTAGAACACAATTACCTTTTCTTATGTTGATTGGTTGAATATCATCCAAATTCACCCATTTTGTTTCTGCATCTTTTGAAATACTAGGACCTGAAAGTCATAATAATAATGAAGGTATTATTGATACAGTATTAACAACAAGCATAAGGCTATTTAATTGCAGTCAAACAATATCATGTTAGTACCAATAAAGTGTCTGACAAATATCAATTAGTACAACTCAGATAAAAACTGGAACTATTTATGTGACCAGTAGATACTTTCTATTGGGTACATAACTCATAAAACTGGTAGTGTTTTTAGTACATATTATTTATTGAATTATTGTGATTATAGGATGAGGTGAAATATCTAAATTTTGAGTACCTATTAGGGTAATTACTGTTTTATAACTCACTTGTAAATAATAAATCCAACCAATAAAATTTTTCTACTCGTGGAATTCAACATGATGTTGCTAAATTCAGTCATAATGATTAGACAAACGAAATAGCTATAACAGTTTGAGCCATTAGAAACAATACTGATACTTTGATTTTTTTATGTCAATGAACAATTGCTATAAAGATTTACCTGCAAGGATCTTGATTTTCTTTCGTGGTTCTTGAGATGAATCTTGACTTGTCCTAAATACCCACTGTAGATATTTACCAAATATTGTAGGACTTGCATCAGGTACGAAGTCTTGCAGAGGTTATCTTAGAAAAATACATTTCTTCAAGGAGAACTTCACATATTCTATATGCCATCATCTGTTTAACTGGTTTATCCAGTATATCACTTCTAATAGAAGCTTCTGTCCAGACTTTGACACTGAAAGAAAAATTTCATTAGATCTATCTATGATGACTGTAATTTATAAAACTTAAAAAAATTATTTTTAACACAAGCTCGGTCATTTTGCAATTTTTGATTACAATACAGGGGGTAGAGATTTTAAGCTTGTCATTATAATCAGAAACTGAAGCATTTATAACACATCAAGGCACATATTAGTGCAGTTTTGGAATGCCAGCTAAGTTCTGCATGTAATTTCTTTTACAAATCGCAATTAAAATGTAAGTGGACTTGAATTAGACATCTACACATTTGGCAAAACTAGAATACCTAGAGCAAAACCTCCAAACGTCAAGTGTGATGTAATTTTGTTATAAGTTTATCAATATAAACGTCTATGAACTTGCCGAGGTGGTCATTCGAGATATATTTTATTTCATACCTGGTTCCCATGTTTTAGTTTTACAATAAAGGCATAAAATTCAAAATATTCCATTAGCTTTTCGTTGTATCCAAATAACAAAATAGTCAGTTCTTATTGAGACACCCTTTATATATGGATGCTATACTTATGTACACTAAATATTATGTTTAATAAAATAAAACAAAAAAACGGAACCAAATTAAAAGTTAACAAAAATCTTACAAGAAAATATGTCGCTTAAGAGGTTGTGTTATCACATAAAGGAACTAAATAATGCTGATTTAGTTACGGTGTTTTAGAAACAGAATCAAATAGCAATTCTGCTAATTTCTTTTTTCACGGTAACCTGAATTTTTGTTTAGGAAGATACTAATTATTTTATTGGAATGATTGGTTAAGGTAAGTTTTTTTGGCAACAAACAACTGTTCCCAACTTGATGCCTAAATATCCACAATTCCCAACTAGCTCATTGTTATTGGGGGGCTAACCTATAATGATGTTTTCCTGTCTATTTTCAAAAAATCCTTAATCCTTTGTTTGTAGTAAACTCCTTTTCATTGTCTTTTATACAATAGTAGCAGACAATGATAAACAGAAGCATAATCTCTCCAAAATATTTAATGTTACTCAAATTTGTTGTTCGGAAGATTCGGGAAGATTTACTGGAAATTAGGGTATAATTCAAACTAGAATATTACATCTGTGATTCAAACGCACTAAAGACACGTTATGCTAGAGAGAAATTCTACATTTCACACACAAACTATTTTGTGAGTACACAAACACGAACCGAACCGCTCCTCTATTCTATTTTTCCTTTTCCGCGAAATACAAATCGTTGGTTAGGTTCTCTTTTTAGGTTACTAAAAATATCAGGCCTACCGTATCGTGAGGCCTACTAAACATAAAACCCAGGCCTTACAACAAATAACTTCTATAAACTAATACAGGCCGAAATAATTTAAGTCCTTTACAATAGAATTCAGAGATTCTTCATGTGAGAACAGCATAACAAATTTTATAGGAACATACTTTAAATAAGAAAGACCATTTTTTAAGCAAATATACGGGTGCATTATTATTCTACTTTTGAAATTTTTTGCTCAATGCAGAATGTGGAGATATATGTTGTTAGATAAAAAAAAAATTGAAACAGAACAGTCTGGCAATACACATTACATGTACCTAACGTCTTTTGGAATTCAATTTATCACTTATAAATTGTACTTTTTCACCACTAATACTCCTGTATCAAAATGTATCTATTCTTCAAGAGCAATTACTAACAATTAATTTAAATTTCGATATAAAAAAAAAACAACCATTATTGAGGATTAGTGTTAGTAGCTATGTACTTACCGGTCATAATCTTTAGAGGAAATTTGAAGAAAGATTTTCCATCTCCAGACCTAATTGAACAGGTACGATATGCACAAGAAATACCCGGCATGATTATACACTTATTCAGTTTTTAAATTTTTAAATTACGACACAATTCAAAACTAAAACGCACTTATCAGAATTCGTAATTGACGCGCTACAACAAAAGTCAGTTTGACGGAAGGACTTCATATTTCGCGCACGCGCAGCAAAATTTGGTCCCCCAGCTGTCGCTACTCGTTGGTTTGTTATACTCTGGTTATACTGGTCAGTGTCATTACGTGGCCGTTACCAGCGCTTTGTATCCGATACCTGTAAATATATAACTAGTTATTAGCATAACGCCATGTAAACAAATCATGATTTGGTTTGTTTTGCGACTTAAAGTGATTATTTATTTGCGTTACTGGAATTTTTCTTATTAATAGTTATTTGATATTTGATGGTTGCGCAAATTATATAATATGTACTGTTTTATAGCGTTATTTCCGAAAATAAGCTCTCTTTAGCTATATCGATTGACTCACACGTTTAAATTCTCAGTGCAGTAAATATTTCGAGCATTCACTTAGGCAAATCATTTGTTTCTTTTCGTGAAGTAACCAAATAAAGTTAATCGCTTTCTTCTTTACTTATTGTCGTTATTGTCAGGCACAGTCGAGTGTACCGTAGTACCAGGATTATTAGTAGATTTTTTGTTCTAATTTACTTGATATTTCAACTCAGTAGTTTTTTATCTTTATAATACGATTATAATCAACCAGTTCTCTTTGGTAATAAACCGATTCTTTGTTTGTCTATTTACCTGTTTTATTCAATTAGCTTTTGATCAGTGTTCCAGAGGAGAGCGTCGCTAAACGCGGTAGGTATCTGTTTTTTTTACATCTTGCGCTCAATAGTGAAACGTTCTGGATTTACATTTGATTAATATTTGAGTATTTGTTTGCCACTGACTCTAGTTTTTTCAGTTAATATTCGAGTATTTGCTTATTACTGACTTTAATTGTTGATTAATATTTGAGTATTTGCTAATTACTGACGATGATTTTTGATTAATTTTTGAGTAAGTATTTTTCTACTGTTAACACTGATAAATTTCTGGCATTTAAATCGGATCTAATTTTCGAACTTATTTTTGTTGTTTTAATGATCGGTTTTCTTGATAAAAAAAATAACAAATTTTTGGTTATCTTTTTATTTTATCGCGAAGCTTAAGCTAAAACGAGTTCCATAATTCAACTTTGGGGTATTTCTCGCTTGTGCCGTCTACAAGCCCGTGCCGCCTTAAATAAATAAAACCCACCCCTACTCTCTGACATTTAAGCTAGGGCCTAATTTGTACGCTCAGTCGACAACTCGTTCTAGCCTATGTATCGGTACTCGTAAATTCATACAGCTTTAATTTTAAACTTAAATTCTCCAACTTAAAATTTGATATTATTCACTCTCGGTTCCTTGTAAGCTGGAGTGAAGGTTTTGCGCCTACTAGAAGGACAGAAATAGCGTAACACTGCTTTAGCTTCCGGTTACTTTTGATAAGGTTCGGTCAGCTCTTTTTATAAACCAAAACAAATTGGCCGCAGAGAAATTTGGTAACATCGACCTTCAATGCGATCTGCATTCCCTGGCTCAGTGGGTGAAGATAGTCCATTCCAAATCTCCAAGGGAGGTCGCAGTTGTTATCCAAGTTTACCTTTTAATCGCTCGATTTGAGCCGAAAACCATAAGCTTACTTAATCAATAGCTTATTTTTAACGATCAATTAGTGAACGTAACGTAAAAGCGAGAAAAACCATTAAAAATCGTTTTTGAACACCGATATTATATTAAAAGTTAATAACGTCCTCGAATGGTTGTAATATCTAGGTATTCACGAGCAACTGAGTGGTTGATGTTCGGTAATGTTGAGATGCGCGCGATTGATGGGTTAAATATCCTCTGTTTTATCGTCCAGTTACTTTCGATATGGTTTAAGGCAGTTTTTCTTATTAACTAAAACAAATTGGCCACAGACAAATCTACATCCGTTGGTTTCCTAATTTTCGAGTTTAAAAAAAGCACCATTCATCAAAACAAAGGGCTGGTAAAATCTTGCACCTTGGGCTTGGTTTGGTTAATTTCATTGTGGTTTTTGAGGACATAAAGAGGCAGATGATTTCTGTCACTCTGCTTGCGAAAGTATTGCGACATTGACAAATTTTGATATTCCTCAGAATTTCGAAATACCACTCTAGGCGATAGTGCCTAAATATGATACTTTTAGGCACTAGTATCTAAAAGTAAAAAATGAAACATTCAAAACAATGAAAATATTTATTTATTATAAATTTTAAAGGTACAGTTATGTAAATTGTTAAAGTGAATACTAGAGGCATCCAGGTTCACTCCTCTAAGATCAATGCAGTACTAGTAGTCTGAAAGAATGAATTGCTAGTGTTGGCAAGGCACTGGAGAGTCTAAGGCATTCCGCCTCCATTCTTGGGATACCTCCAATTATATTGATTCTAACTGGCAGGGTAGAGCATTTACTAATTCGATATGCCAAGAAAAATCATTGAAGTTGGGTGGACGAAGTTTTGCGTAGTTACGAAATATATCTAGAAAATTGGATACCATCCATTGATCCCTCAGCAATCGTAAACATCCTTGGGACATGAGTTTTTGTGATTGGAATTTAAATAGTAATAAATGACTGACAATCTTTAATGGCATCTACTGTCAAAAATGCGATTTCTTTCCTTCTACATGTCCAAATAGTCCAAAGATTAAAACAATTCGGCTAACAGGAATTCTTTTTCATCGGCTTGTTTCATAAAGCATTCTATTTCCAGTTTTGTAAATCATTTTGATTTCTTTGGCCGATATCCGGAAACTTTCTTTTTAAAATAATATAATTAGGTTTGTAAATTTGCTAATATCTGCGTTTTTGTGCAGGTAAATTATGATATGGAACATCGAATGTTTACTCCACAAAGTTGATATGATGCTAAATAACTTCAGAAAATAGGCTAGTAATAAATTTTCTGTAAAATTCTCAACATGTTTTTCTTTGGCATAGACAGAACCTTGGCATTAAACAACGCATAAACAATGCCTTAGAATCGGATTGCTCGCCCACCTTTCAAAATGTTTAAAAACACAAATAAAAACATGTAAATATCAAATTCTCCGCTTTCACAATAAATCTTGTATGAAATTTGTCGCGAAATCGATTTGTTTTAAGCACGAGATTCAAAATTGCCCAAAGAGGCGAAAGCCGAATTGGACAATGCGTCGAGTACTTAAAAGCAAAAGTACGCAAAACTTCATCCAAACTTTTTTCACAACTTGTTATATAAATAGCTATTTTAGTAGAGTGCTTAAGACTTCATCTTTGTTTCAGGTTTTATTATGTGATGTAGGGTGTATAAGTTAATTTACATACCTAATATAATGTTTTTCTTATGGCAGTGGTACACACTAAAAGGAGATCCTAAGGCGCTCGACGAGCGGTGTGTGTGCATTGTAACAACACTTACTCGACTCCATCGGATAATTTTTTTAAATGGTCTTTTCTGTGGCAGAAAACCTAGTTGCCGATTATTTCTCATTACTCTCGGCTGTACTCGGCGATTTCCGGAGCTTAAGCGTTTGTTTACTATTTTAGAATGCCTAATATTTCATTTCGCGCATGGCTCTTCGTAGAAATTCATTATTTTATGGCAATTCTCAATTCCTAATTTACCTTAAATACATACCTGATAACATACCCTTTTAACTTTTATTGTTCAGCTACCCTGGTGGATGTTATTCAACATCTTCATGCATATTATACATATTTAATTACCCTGGAAATAAATGTTGATAAATCTTTTCCTTCTAGGTATATTTTTTACGTGGTAAATCAAGCTTTTCCAAGAGAAGCTTTTTCGTAACGTAAATATAATTTCATTCCATGTCAATTGTAATAGGGACTATTTTAATTACTAACTACTAGCGTAATCAGTCACGTGTAATTACTATAAAAGGGACTGGTTACTCATTAAATAAAGGATAGGTACTTAATTTGTTTATGCTGGGAATTTTACTGCTAAATGGATTTTTAAGGTTTTCCTTGAAAATACATTTTAATATCTATTAGCAACATTCCAGAGTTCCGAATTTACTAGATGGATAATTTACAGTGCTCTTTCAAATTACTTTTAAGTGTACAATGCACAAAGGTCAAATTAATGGCAATAACCCCTGCCTCCGTATTAAATGCTAGCCGTCTGCAGTGTTACGTGGCGAAATAACACCACACACATATTATCTGCATCTCAGGAAGGCATGCTGTTTTTTGTTAGGTTTCTTTACATTGTCATTAATTTTAAATTAAATAAACTCATTTAACGATTAATCATGTGAAAATGTACTTAAAGAAACAATGTATTTAGTGCAAAGATAGAATTATGTCAGATGACATAAAAAATAACATCATCAATAAAGTAAAAATGCTGAATTTTCTAAATCCTGAAATTGTAACGGGCCAGATTTTCGAGTTCGTTTATTCATTCACCGGAATGTCCGGAATCTGCCAGTCAGCAAGTTGCGGTACTATGAAAAAATTCATTTAAACCATGACGTGTTCACCATAGTGTCAATATTTCATGGTTGTCGAACCAAATGAGATTACCTATTCGTATGGTAACCTCTCCGGCCCGGTAGATGAAGTACTGGTCTAAAATTTAAAATCGATATTAGCTTGGGTTTCTTTCGTGGAGTTTTCGTTTAGTGTTAATAACGCGTACCAATTCTAGAATGTCGTGTCGATGATTTTGACAGCGCGGTAACTAGGAAAGCGTTCCTAGCATGTTCTTTTTAATAAATGTCGAGTTAAATGGTTATTTTCTTCAAACGTCAGTAAATCCGTCATTACTCGAGTGTGTAGACGGCCGTGAAGTTTCGTTTTTCCTCCGCCGGAGCTTTACTTTTCACTTTTCCGCCGGCGGAGGTAAAAGTGTTGTCATAACAACATAGATACAAACAACAAAATAAACGCCAACAACTCTAGATTTATTAAACTACAATTTGTATTTATCACTCAATTTGTGCACTGCATCTCTAAAAATCACTAATTTAGGAATAAATTGGTTATTATTTAATCGAACTTTCTCAATAACTGCTTATCAATACGGAATTAAAACGCAATCGGAGACGCAATTTTAAAAAAATAATTATTGATGACAGTGTCCACTGACAGTTTTATGTTACATTACTGTAGCAACAACCTGTGCCTCACCGACACCGGTCTAAGCCGCCTTGCGAACCCACTTATCTTTAATAATAATCATTATTATTACTATTAAAAAGAGATGTTTTTGCATTAATTTGTCGACATTTGAAGAAAAAACAGCATATTTTATTTGGAGGAAAAGTTACTTTTCCTCCATATAAAATAATATACTATTTTTTCGGATTATTCGTGTAATTAATTAAAATAGGTTACAATTCTGGAATAATATTTTCGAAATCAACTATGTTGGGTTAGACATGTGATATGCGAGTCGTGTTTCAATTGGCTTGTCGAAATTCTTGAAGCGGGGATTTTAAAGGAAGTTCCTTTGGTTTTTGGAAGTTTTGTGTGCGTTACTCTTCGCAGAACAGCCATTTGTAGCGGCAGTGTTGGTGTCGGATAGAAGTTGTTGGTTGATGTCACTCTAGCGGGATCTTCCGCTCCACCCATTGTTGGTTTTCAGGCGTACCTTTACCTTACCTTTACTTAATTGTTTGTTTGGGCCCAAATTGCTCCTTAATGGGATTTATTACTACTTCTGTCAGAGGCTTTTCTCGTTCACCTTTTGAAGCAGCCTAGCCATTTCGGCGTTAATCGGATAACAAACCCTTCACAGGTTTTTTTTTTCGAGGGATTTTATTTCCTGACTATGTGAGGAGTCCGAAGTCCTTCCTTCCTTCCAAAAAGGAAGTCTCCTTGTGTTACTACCTCCCTACCTACTTGAACCTAAAAAGTCCCTTGTATTGTGAACGCTTCCGTCTTGGAGAGTTCTGGATTCGCCCAACGGATCAGACCGAGAGAGAATCAGTTTTGTTTTATATAAATATTTAATTATCGGTTAATTCAAGTGGGCTATTTTTGCTACTGCTCACTTTCCTCCGCGGCGCAGGATGGTGAACGATTCATTATACTCTACAATTGGTACTTTGAACTTTTCTTCTTAATTTTTTTTCTAACTTTTGCTAACAAATTTCTACGTTAAGTGAGCTATATTTTATTGTACAGACCAGAATTTCTGACCATTTATGTGTCTTGTTTTAATGATACCATAAAATTGGAGTACTTTCATTTAACTTAAAACAAGTTCAAAGTTTTTTTTTTAATTACCCGACTAATGTAATAGCGCTTTGATATACCGCTCTCTATATTGCACAGATGTTTTTGTTTATAGCAACCAATACGGCTATTGATATCACGTCCTAGTGGACTCTGCTTTATTCTTTATTTTTATCCCCTTTCACTAACTTCTGTAAACTCCATCTTAAGTAAGCTATAAATGGATATACTTACGTTTAACTTAAAACTTATATATAGCTTATAATGGATTGCTTGTTTCAATAACGCTTAATCGTATCACTTATTTCTAGTTCGCGGCTGCTTCTGACATATTGTAACTGATACTTACATAGTTAGTTAGTATTGCGGCCTAATGAATTTGTGTAAACAGATCATGGTCCGGGCTTTTTAGTTATCCATTGTTTAAATGATTTAGTTATTTGCGTTACTAATTTTTATTGTAACAGGTAATTATTTAGTCGAAGCGTATGTTATATGTTTATATTTTTTATAGCGTTATTTCCGATAATAAGCTTTCTTCGGCTATACGTGAGCAACAGACTGACTTAGTCAGCGTATCACTGCAAGTGAAGAATATTATTTCGAGTATTTGCGTAAAGGAATGATTTGGCATTCAATGAATCATTTGGTTTTTCTGTAAAGTAACCAAGTAAAATTAGTTACTTTATTTTAACCTAGTTATTATTGTCAGGCATAAGCGGCCTAAAGTACCGAAGGTACCACAATTTTCTGTATTTCTTGGGTTTTCTTCGGATTGTAGCCAATACAATTTTATGGTAATAAACCTATTTTCTTAATACCTATCTACCTATTTCATTTAACTATTTTTTAGCATTACTGTTCCAAAAGGGAAGTAAGTAGTGAGTATATTTGATTTTAATTATGTGGGCCTAATAATTGAATCGTTTTGATTTAATGATTTGTCCTTATTCTAAATTGATTTAGCTCCTGGTTTTATTGTTTTTTTTTATTTATTTTTTATTATTATTGCTAAATTTCTGGCGTCCACCGCTCATTCATTACTCTTATTTCATTTTTGTTGCGAAGCGTAAGCCACGAGTTTCATATTATAACTTTTGGATTTTCCGAATTGTGCCATCTACAATTTGGTGGCACCTTAAATAAATACCCCTCCTACTCTCCGATATTTGAGCTAGGGCCTAATTTGCACTCTTCGACGACAACTCGTTCTGGCCCACGCATCGGTAATAATTGCAAATTATCTTAATTCCAATTTAAAATTTATTCACTCTCGGTTTCTTCTAATCTGAAGTCAGATAACTTAATAAAATTAAAATTAAAAAAACGAGCATGGCAAAGTAAAAAAATAAAGGGTTTTTATCTGGTTCACTTCGTGTATAAAAAGAGCCTTACGCTAAGGGGTCGAGCCTGCTTACTGCCGTAACAGATGCGTGTACTTGTAGGGTTGCGAAGAGCGGATAGTCTGATACGGTAGTAGGTACTAACCCCGGAAAAAATATGGCTAATCAGACGTTAACTGATAGTCGATACTGTCCGGTGCTTTAATTTATACTCGTCGTCTGTCCACGTTCATCTACTTATGGGTACAAAGTATTGTGGTTCGACCTACTCGCGTTTTGCCTGCTTATGTGCACACCCAGTAAGCTAATATTTGTATGAGAAATTAGGTTGATTTTGAAGATATGTGCAATAAGTTAGTAGGTTGTTGATACTATGATATTTATAAATTTGGCACTTTCAAAACTCCGATTATTTTGAAAGTCTCTTGGTCACAAATCGAATTTCAAAGTAGGAGTCCTTAGTGCTTGTAACTGGATTAAAACGGTCGTTGTACTCCATCTGCACCATAATTAGCTGTATGGACATGCAGTAAGGACTTCGACGATTTTCTTTTGGTTCTCGCCGATGTCGAGCATCCTATATTTGCTCGCATTTGCTAATGACGATATGGATGTGTTCTCTACATGTTTTCATCACATAAGGTGAGTAAATTACCACAAGTGCACATTTGTCCCTCTGAATATTTTTTTGGCACATTCCGTACATTATTCTGATTTTAATTATTACACTACACAAAACGTTAAAATTTTAGCCTTTATCATACGTACATAATTATCGTGCCACTAACTTTTGGCTAAATTAATATAGAAAGTTTAGTCATCAATCTAATTTGGATGCATGATTTCAACCATAATAGGCAGGTAAAATCAATACTTGATAGAATTTTTCCCAATTAGAAATGCTTATTTGGAACAAGTGCTGGTTAACTTTTATATTTTCGACCATAATTCGTAAGCTCTTGCAGCCGTGCAGAGCCCGACAAAGATCAATGCCATGTTAAATATCGTTTAGTCCCTAGCAATCTATAACGAGCAGCTTTTTTGTTGAAAATGGCCTTTACCGCCTCCCATTCCGGGCATGCGCTGGCTTTTACAAAATCTAATATAAATAGTGTTTGTTTAACGCTGGACATCGGCCATATCACACTTTTACGACTAAACGATATAGGTACTTTTGTTTCAAATTTATTACTTTCACTGGATGCAGTTATATAAAACTTAATATGATTATTTTATTGCAGGTTGCTTCAATAACATGTGTAAGCAATACGTCATACAAAAAGGCCTGACGGCTTATGCGTGACGTCATCAAATCTAGGCAAAACTATCTACAGGCGTTTAAATGTGCAATTTCTTTTTAATTTCACAGTTAAGTCGAAGAGTATATAATGTAAAGAGAAGACAGCCGGCGAATTTCCTTTGATCTTTCGTCAGCCGTTTCAATGACCTCGTCCCTTCAACTCGGAGATATCGCGACGTTGCCGGATGTAACTTTTTATCAAGGCGGATGATGTTGACGTCAAGTCAAACAAGATGGCGATTAATCGATTTCACCACAGTGGGTCGAAATAACGAAAATGAGGACAAAATTTACTAAATATCTAATACTTTCTGCTAGTATAAAATTTTATATCGAGTGATTTTCATTCAAATTCTCTGAATTTGTTTAAACTTTTGCATTTTCTTAAAATCTCAGTGCTCAACTTATTTTAATTAAAAAATGTGACAACGTTTCCGGCGAATTTTTATTAAAATTTATTCAGGACGTCTAAAAGCTTTAATTAATCAAATAAGAATTTCCTTCAGTTTAAATTAAAAAGGTGTAATCAATATTTTTCGATTATTTTAAAGGAAAGTTTAATTCAAAACATAGAGGGGATAAACTCTTAGTATGTAGATAAACCAACGAATCTCACTTTAAAGCTTCATATTCACTTCCGCAAATTTCGCCTTTTTTGACAGTTGTTGATTTTTCGCGCGAATGTAAGTTTTGGTCCATACTCATTGACGCGAAATTTCGTCGGCGAATATTTGCTAAAAAGTTCAAATAGTTTTAACTTTTTTGCGAATTTATGCTTTTAGTGGAATAGGTTTTATAGGTTAGGTCCAAGTACCGGATGATGTAAGCAGGTTAGTAATATATTTTTAAGTCTAGAATGGGCTCAATTAATCTCATTTCTGCAACTAAACTGCGAAAATCGCATTTTAAAAATATATTTCTAACCGAAAATTTTCTTTTGCGGTGTCATTTAGCTGGTGGGTATTTCGTAGTTTTAGGATAATTACCAAAAGGACGCAAACGGAACATAAAATAATAATATCTCCACCGAAAAAAAATATAATTAATATTATTATCCAATGGTTAAAGTATCTATTCTACAATTTAACTAATGAACCCAATGCCTGAAAAGAATAAAGAATTTATTAGTCAAGAAATTTGAGGTTAATTCACAATTATGGTAGAATTCGTAAAAATAAAATAAAATTTTTCGCCGTGAATAATTTTAAAGCTGAAAATGACAGTTTATGTCAAAAAAAAAATTCGCGAAAGTGAGTATGAAGCTTAATTATTAGAGTAGAATTTTCTGAATATTTAGTAATAAAATTAAAACAATTAATGTTTTATCAGAAATCCGAGGATTTTTTGAGAAAAGTCATGAAAAATGCATGTATTGTAGGTAGCAAAATTTTACCGAGTGATTGTTAAAAGATTCTATTAAATGAATTGTGTTACATATCATAATTAAAGTTTACACACCTAATTTCAATTACACAATTTGAATTAAAAAACTAAACCAAACGTCTCGCTAATAAATCTAAGCTTGACCTTTACGAGATATATTCAACTCACTGTGTTGGCTGATCTTCCTGGCTTGACGATTGTGTCCGATATAATCCGGTAGCATACGAGGTGCCCTTTAAGTCGGAGTTCTCATCTATCCCTCTCTAATTTGATTGCTGTGTCTTACTGTCCTCTCTTTATATTATATCCTCTTTGGTTAAGTAGACGTTTTAGATTCAAAAGTCTCGAAAAAATATAATGAAAAAAATAAAATATAATGGTTTTAATTCTAACTTAATAGATAGACTAATTAATGGGCATGAGTTTAGAACGATCATTCGTTATTGCACTTGTTTCGTTAACCAGGAAGAAAGCACAATATATATTTTGATATGATGTGTTCCTCGGTATACTAGAGGAGTATAAAAAGTTTTTAAGAATATAGGTTTAAAATTAGTATACCAAATTCAGTTTAGCGTTAAAAAATTATTGGATGGTCCAAAGGACAAAATTGAAACAATGGAAAAGTAAGATGTATGAAAATGAATACGTTGACTTGAACCCCATATCCATAGTACCATCATCTTGAAAAGTTAAGATAGGAATGTGAAATTCATTTTATTCCATCTCTTATAGTCTTCTTCCTACCAAGGTGAAAAGTATTAAAAGTACCGATTTTCGACTGTTTATAATTGTGAAACTACTAACTCTAGAGGTATAATACCATACATCAAATATGCTTAGAATTGTAAGTACAATCCAAAAATGTAATAAAATATAGGGGGTTTCATTTAAAAAAATTCAACTTTGTTTGGCCACCCTGGCGATTAAAAAATATTCTTTAATAAAATATAATGTCACGGCTAGCAACCACCCGAATGTTTTTGTGCTACCCTATAGAACTAGCCTTGTCGCGTATGAGTCAGTCACCGCCGCCGCCCGGCCGAGAAGATTCAGTAACTGTGGAATTCTCTCGATTCCTTGGCCGAGAATATTACAGGGTGTCTTAAATACCATAAAAATTTACAGTCCTTCACAAAAATGCAACCGGGGGAGACATTGAAAATGTCGAAGCAGAATGTAACGCTTACTAAATTTGAGATCTGTGAAAACTCATAAGTGTGTGGAAATATAATAGTTGATAGAAGTTTGGGTGAGATCAAGTTAGATTACGTACGTTTACTTTACCAAAATATACCAATTAATTGCATATTACTTAAAGTTTCGTTCCTTTTTACAATTTATAACGTTATAAGTGTGGTTGAAAAAGCAAAAGACTATTTGCATTCGATTCGCCTGACATTCCTCGATCTAACGATATGAGACACGACTAGTCTGTCGTCAGAAACTAAAAGTCACCCTCACCCACCCTTAACACAATCTAATGTAAAAAATGACTTTTAGCAGATTACGTAAGTTTAGTTTACCAAAATATACCACATAAAAGCATATTACTTCAAGTTTCGATCGTTTTTACAATTTACAACATTAGTGGAGGTTGTAAAAACTGCATTCGATTCGTCTCTCAATCCCCGATCTAACGCGGTTAGTTTCACTTAGTATCAACGTATTTTAGTCATTTGAGTCAGTTCCAATACGTTATAATTTTAATAGATTTGGTTACTTTTGGTTAGTCGTCTAATCAATTTTCGGTTAGTTTCACTTAGTCTCAACTTTTTTTCTTATTTGATCCGGTTCCGTTACGTAATAACCAATTTTAATAGATTTGGTTAGTCATTTATTCAACTTTCGGTTAGTTCCACTTAGTCCCAAATTATTTTACAGCTGGTTCCGATACGTTATAATCAATTTTAATAGATTTGGTTAGTTTTGATTTATTAGTCATCTAATCAATTTTCGGTTAGTTTCACTTAGTCTCAACTTATTTTAGTTATTTGAATCGGTTTCGATACGATATAATCAATTTTAATAGATTGGGTTGTTAGCCGTCTAATCAACTATCGGTGTAGTTTTACTTAGTCTCAATTTATTTTACTTATTTCAGCTAATTCCGAAACGTTACAATCAATTTTAATAGATTTGGTTAGTTTTGGTTTATCATCTAACCGACTTTCGGTTAGCTTTACTTAATCTCAACTTATTTTAGTCATTTGAGTCGGTTCCGATACGTTATAATTAAGTTTACTAAATTTGGTTAGTTTTGCTTAGTCGTCTAATCAACATCCGGTTAGTTTCACTTAGTCTCAACTTATTTTAGTCATTTGAGTCGGTTCCGATACGTTATAATCAATTAATAGATTTCGTTTCTTTGGGTTAGTCGTTTAATCAACTTTTGATACGTTATAATCAATTTTAATATATTTAGTTAGTTTTGGTTAGTCGCCTAATAAACTAGGTACACATTTCACTAGGGTCACTAAACTTGCACTTGTGCAGTTTACATCCTTGAGCCGGGGCCGAAGTGGCTCTATAACAATTCAAACAAAATTCAATCATTTGTGGAGCCAAAGGCAATCAATTCCAGGGTAAGAATGAATCCTCCACAACAATATAGAACATATTTACATCAAAGGTATGGGCCTAATATTTGTTCTATTTTTAGAAATTTAGAAAATAAACATAAAAAGCTATTGCATTTTGAAAACAGTTTAACTTTTTTACACAAATGCAAAAACAATAACTTGATTCCTAAAGGTTTAAGACTTAAAGCACCATACAACAACCAAAAAACCACAAAATATTAGAAAGAGCAAGTAATGCTCTGTTACGAGAAAGATTACAGTTTCATAGATTTAATAAATATAAAATTCAAATAGAAATTAATAATTTAAAACTAAACTTGCAAAACCAAATTTTACCTATAGATTTCAATCATATTTGTAATTGTGTTCATAAAAGTTACTTAATACATTTTGATAAACAAAAACGTATTCATATAAATAAATTTAATAATCTCATTCAAGAAAAATTAAAGAAAGAAATTTCTATTGTTAAAAATAACGACTTTATTGAAAAAACTGTAATCAATTTGTCTGATAGAGCATTATCCGATGTTGATAAGCTTGTTCTTTCTAAAGGTTTAAATTACTCAGTCACACCTAAAATCGTTCCTAAGTTTGATATCATTTCAGCAATTGAAGAGACAACACAAAACTTGCCAGAAGAACATAAAGACGAATTTAGAATTAGAACTAAAATAACACTAGAAAAACCATTTAAAATTAAACAAAACATAACATACACAGAACAAAGAGCATTACAATCATTAAAAAGAGATAACACTATTAAAATTCTACCAGCAGATAAAGGTAATTCAACCGTAATAATGAATTGCATTACTTACGATGAAAAGATAATGTCTCTTTTAAATGACGGTAATTACTCAATACTAAATAATGATCCAACAGAACGTATTGAGAGACAGATATACAATATGTTAAAAAAACACAAAAATCAATTCAATGACATAGAAAGATTCAAACTGACACCACACAATAGTAAAACACCTCATTTTTATGGAGTACCAAAAATACATAAACTAAATATTCCTCTACGTCCAATAGTCAGCTGTATAAATTCGCCAACACACCCGATTGCTAAATATCTACTCAACATTCTTAATCCACTTGCTAACAATACTAACTCATATATAAGAAATTCACAACATTTTTTAGAGAAACTTTCACAAATTAATTTAAATCCTAACGATACTCTGGTAAGTTTTGACGTTGTTAGTCTATTTACCAACGTACCTGTTGATAAAACTTTAAATATTGTAAGAAATAAATTAACTAATGATATTAACCTTGGTGAACGTACAAAACTTAATATTGACACAATACTCGAATTACTTACTTTTTGCGTAAAAACTACTTATTTTCAATACAATACCCATTACTATCAACAAAACAATGGTATGGCTATGGGTTCGCCTTTATCACCTTTATTAAGTAATATTTTTATGGAAAATTTTGAATTAAATTTTATTGAAAATTATCAATATAAACCTTTAATTTGGTGGCGTTATATAGATGACATTTTTTCAATTTATCCATATAACGAACATTTTCTTAACGATTTTCTAAATCATATTAACACCATAGAACCCACAATCAAATTAACTATAGAAAAAGAAATTAATGAACAACTTTCATTTCTTGACATTCTTATTAAAAAAGACTTGAATAGTTTCGAAACAAAAATATACAGAAAACCGACACATACAAACAGATATTTAAATTTTAATTCAAATCACCCAATAATGGTAAAAAAGGGGGTCGTAAAAAGTCTATATGATCGAATGAAAATAATTTGTAATAATCAAAATTTCAACACAGAAAAAGAATTTTTGAGCAATGTTTTGATTAATAATAACTATCCTATTGATTTCATTCAAAAATGCTTTATAGAATTTGAATAACCAAATATCAGACAAAATCAAAATAGACCTATTACGAACCTCTTTATTCCTTATATTCCTGGTTTATCAGACAAAATAAAACGAATAGGTAATAAATTTAACATTCGTACAATTTTCAAAACAGAAAACACCCTTAGATCTAAACTAATAAAAACAAAACCACTTAATGAAAATGAAACTACTAAAAATGTCATCTATAAAATACCATGTGAATGTAATAAATTTTATATAGGTGAGACCTGTAGACCATTATCAAAACGTATATAAGAACACCAAACTTATATTAGAAATGCACAATTCCACAAATCACATATTTGTCAACATGCATTTGATAACAATCACAGAATGCAATGGAACGCTTCTAGTATTTTGGCAAAGGAGCCTTCTTCTAAAAAACGTAAAATTAAAGAAAGTGCTTTAATTTTATTAAATAAAGATAAATGTGTTGCTTCAACTTCTGTAAGTTTCAATAGTACATGGTTACCTTTGCTAAAAACTGAAGTTGATAAGGGACACTTAAAAATTAACTAATCCTTTCAACAAAAATCATTAAATTCTTCCAAAGCGAATAACACAAAATTATATATATATAAAACTTCATAAACAAATTAATTTACCAAATAACACCTTATTATCAAACTAAATACCAGTTACCCAGTAATTAAATATGGCATTATAATTGTCATCTTGTCAAAGTCAGTTTAAAGCCTGACAATCTGCAAGAGCTTTTTACAGTTTTATTGTATTTGCTAACCATTTTCATTTTTAGTTTTTTGCTTTTCTTGAAAACGGTGTCCGATTAGACACCGAATCGACGAAACTAGGTACACATTTCATTAGGGTCACTAAACTTGCACTTGTGCAGTTTACATCCTTGAGCCGGGGCCGAAGTGGCTCTATAACAATTCAAACAAAATTCAATCATTTGTGGAGCCAAAGGCAATCAATTCCAGGGTAAACTTGAGGTTAGTTTCACTCAGTCTTTTTTTTTATGGCAATGGCACACACACTAAAGGGAGATACTATGGCGCTCGACGAGCGGTGTGTGTGCGAAGATGTTGATTGACACGGTTCTTGAATATTTGTAGGTTGTAATTAGTGGGAAACAGATGTCCTGGAAGTGAGTTCTACAGTGATGTGCGCCAGACAAAGGAGTTCTGGTAAAGCGATGTTCTAGGTGTTTCTAGTTGTACGACGAACTGGTGCGCTCCTGCCGTCTGTCGGGACTGTCTGACAGGAGTTGCCAGGGGCGGGATTATGCGGGCCAAATCCTGGGAACATCTGCCGTGAAACTATCTGTAAAACAGAGATATCTCGGCCACATGTCTGCGATGTTCCAGACTATCCAGATTCCGGGTCAACTCCGGATCGCCGACGAGACGCACAGCCCTCTTCTGAATGGAATCCAGCAGCTTTAGGGTA
>MU182833.1:46323-58318 GCA_016904865.1 Pissodes strobi
CTTATATTAAAAATACACAATTCCACAAATCACATATTTGTCAACATTCATTTGATAACAATCACTGAATAAAAAGCAACGCTTTAAGTATTTTAGCAAAGGAACCTTCATCTAAAAAACGTAAGATTAAAGAAAGTGCTTTAGTTTTATTAAATAAACATGAATGTGTTGCTTCAACTTCTGTTAGTTTTAATAGCACCTGGTTACCTTTGCTAAAAACTGAAGTTGATGAGGGACACTTAAAAATTAACTAATCCTTTCAACAAAAATCATTAAATTCTTCCTAAGCGAATAACACCAAATTATAGATATATAAAACTTCATACACAAATTAATTTACCAAATAACACCTCAATATTACAATAAAGACCAGTAACCAGTAACTAAATGATATGGCATTATAATTGTCATCTTGTCAAAGTCAGTTCAAAGCTTGACAATCTGCAAGTGCTTTTACTGTTTTATTGTATTTAGTAACCATTTTCATTTTTAGATTTTATCGTTCTTGACAACGGTGACAGATTTGTTCACCGAAACGTTGAGTGTTTCCCCCCTTTTTCCGTTGATTTTTTTTGCAGCTTTGTTAGGGTTACTTAACTAGCACTTGTGCTGGTTACACCCTGGAGCCAGAGCAAACGGCTCTAATTGGAGAGAAAACCCAAACAATTTTAAGGTAAAATAATGTAACTCTTTTGCCAAAGCAAATACCCATTGCAGATGGGTGTCAACGTAATATTACCAATTAAGAATATTTGTAGTTGCCAGCAACATCTATTTTCCCTTCGTAACCTAAAATATATTATTTTACCCGAAAAAGTAATATGCACAAAAACAATTTTTGATCAATATTTGAAATAAAACAAATTCGGCACAAATTTACAATAGTTATCTATTTGTCCATTTCGGTTCAACAATTGATTGAATAAGGTTTTTCGTCAGTGGCTCAATATTAACTATATTGGGATATCATACAGTCAAATTCTGTTTTTTACCTTACCTAAGAGACTTGAGACACAATCGATTTGAAAAGGGACATGCTGCACAAATACCTCTAGGACAAGTTTTATTGTGATTTTCGAAGTGCATGCAAAACGATTAAATTTAATGTCTGTACCCACCTCATATTTCTTGGATATTGATCGAATTGATGCTAATCATCACAGTTTTGTCAACAATTGTTACATCTTCAAATTCTATATATTTCATTTCCTGTTAAAAACTCAGTGCAATTATTGTTATGATCTTATGGTTCTTCGTTATCTTAATATGTACATGTTTTTACAGATAAGAGTTTGGTCCTTTGGTCCATAATGTCTTTCATTATATGCACACCAACTCAGTTACTATGTGAGACAAGGATATATTATACTTACAGATATTCCTAAGTAAATTATTATGTTCTAAGAGTCATTGATAAACACCCTGATCACCACAAGTAACAAAAATTAATAATTAAGTAACGCCAAATTTAAAAATAATTAAAGCCGTAAGAACCAACTGATCTGCGGCAACTTTAAATCCTTCTGATTTTACGCGGTTACCGTCGTCTGCCATTACACTCGATGCAATCGCTACTGGTTGACCGCCCACTGAGTTACTTGACACTTCCACATTGGAACAATTTTGTATGGGAGACGTAACGAATTGATCCAGGCCTTGACATCGTAGACGGTGTTCACCGAGACATGCTGAATATGCAATGGCATGGGGGATGTAGCTCTGATCAAACGTACCTGGAACAAAAACACATTGCTTATATATGCATGAAAATTATTTAGTATATATAGTGTATCAATACATATGCGAAGGCAAGTTATTCTAGATACTAATCAAGAATTAAACAATTCTTAATACCCTGGAAATAGAAAACGTCGCTATAAATGAAGATTTCGATATTGGAAGGTTTGACATGTTACGTATGTAAACTTTACTATATTGTACATTGTACATACGAGTAGAGAAAGTAAGTCGTCCTGCTAACTTCGGAATAATTTCCGTTATAGAAATAATAATCTATGTATGATAGAATGAATGATAATGAAAAGTAACGCCCATCTTTGAATATGGATCAGATGATATCGTAAGCGAGGATAACTTGGTACATTTCTAATTTTTTTTAGACCGCTTGGTTGCTGGTTTCAAGATAGATTGATATTATTATGAAGGAAGAAAATGAAAAAATTAAATTTCTAACTATTGAACTAGATCTGACTTGCATCACACGTAAGTAAACACGTGCATTTTAACGTATTTATAATATATGCGTTAAATTACTATTGTTACTGCAATTATAACAATTACCAAAGATAATTTTTGCTCCCAGTTCACTTATGTTTAATCTTACAACTATTATTAACGTGTCATCTTATCTTAACCCGAGTTTTAAGTTATTATTTGAACCGACCCAGTACTGTACGATGTTTTTCAGTTTTATACATAAATAATACTACTGTGCTAAGCTTAACTCCTGTATCTGAAAATAATCAATTAATTAAGAAAAATAAAATAAGTTCGTTACATACAGTTAGACCAAGATGGCTAAATTGTAAGTTTACGTGTCACAGTTCTTTCTCCGAAGAGGACAGAACAATAATAAATCAAAAATAATTCTTTATGAAAAAATAAACAAAAATTTAAAAAACAATGAAAAAAAAATGAAAAACGTAAAAAAATTTTTGGAAGTATTATAAAACGAAATAAGAAAAAAAATAATAAAAAAACCAACTATTCGGAAAGTTGGTAAAAGTATTATAAAAAAAGAAACAAAATAATAAAAAAAATTATTAGGAAAGTTAATAATAGTATTATAAAATGAAATAAAGACAAAAATTTATAAACAAGAAAAAAGTTAGAAAAACGCGGTTTCGGTGAAAAAAAAGTTGAAAAAAGAATTGAAAATTTTTTAAAAAAGTCGAATCCGGGGGCAAAAGTTAAGAAAAAAAAATAAAAAAATAATAAAAACTCTATTCCTAATATCTCGTCAGTTGTGTGCTTATAAAGCTGAGGCACATATATTTTTTTCTTGTTTCCCGGATATCTTTCAAATCAAAAACTTGTTAACTACTGTACGTATTCAAGAATTAAAAGAAAAAAATATTTAGGAGTTATCTAGCCATTAATTTGACTATACCTAAAGTTCGACTTTTGAAATGGAACTTTCATGATCAAACTATTTGTTGCTGTTCGAAAGTAGGAAAGAAATAGAAAATTTTTTGTTAATAAGAAATTTAATTAATTTTGTGTTCCTTTCCAGTCCAGTGTGTACTTAGTAAAAAAAAAAATGTGTGTGCTTAAGACCACACGATAGAAATGAAACCTTCAACAAGCGGGGTCATCGTTTGTCAGAATTTCGATCCGAGCCTTCGTTGCAGAGATAAAGGCGAAAAACGGTTTTCCCCCCAAAATCCACCCTTAAATTAGAGCCACAGTTCCTCCCGTATGGTCTAAGGTGGCCCCCATGGGGCGCACCTACCATAAAAATTTCGGCGCCGTACCTCTTTTCGTTCTCCTGAAATTAATTATTATTTAAGTTTTTCCTTCTCCCCCCTCCCCTGACCAAACAGGGGGTGGTGGGGGGGGGGTTACAATTTAAAACCATGTAAGTGTGGTTGTAAAAAGCAAAAGACCGATTGCATCCGATTCATCTCACATTCCTCGATCTAACGATATGAAACACGATTAGTCTGTCGCGAGAAACTAAAAGTCACCCTCACCCACCCTTAACACAATCTAATGTAAAAAATTAGTTTTAGCAGATTAAGTAAGTTTAGTTTACCAAAATATAACCCATAAATACATATTACCTCAAGTTTCGTTCGTTTTTACTATTTATAATATTAGTGGTGGTTGTAAAAACTGCATTCGATTCGACTATCAATCCCCGATCTAACGCGGTTAGTTTCACTTAGTATCAACTTATTTTAGTCATTTGAGTCGGTTTCAATACGTTATAATCAATTTTAATAGATTTGGTTAATCAATTTTCGGTTAGTTTCTCTTAGTTTCTCTTAGTCGCAACTTTTTTTTTACTTATTTGAGCCGGTTCCGTTACGTTATAATCAATTTTAATAGATTTGGTTACTTTTGGTTAGTCGTCGAATCAACTTTCTGATAGTTTTCCTTAGTCTGAACTTATTTTAGTCATTTGAACCGATTCCGATACGTTTTAATTAATTTTAATGAATTTGGTTAGTTTGGGTTAGTCGTTCAATCAACTTTCGGATAGTCTCACTTAGTCTCAAATTATTTTATTTTTATTCATTTGAGTCGGTGCCGATCCGTTATTATCAATTTGAATAGATTTGGTTAGTTTTGGTCAGTGGTCTAATCAACTTTCGGTTAATTTCACTTAGCATCAGCTTATTTTAGTAATTTAAACTGGTTACAATACGTTATAATCAAATTTAATAGATTATATTATTTTTGGTTAGTCGTCGAATTAACTTTCGGTTAGTTTCCCTTAGTCTTAACTTATTTTAGTCATTTGAACCGGTTCCGATACGTTATAATCAATTTTAATGGATTTGGTAAGTCGTTCAATTAACTTTCGGTTAGTTTCACTTAGTCTCAAATTATTTTAATCATTTGAGTGGGTTCCGATACGTTATTAACAAATTTATTAGATTTGGTTAGTTTTGGTTAGTCGTCTAATCAACTTTCGGTTCATTTCACTTACTATGAACTTATTTTAGTCATTTGGACCGGTTATGATTCGTTAAAACCAATTTTAATGGATAAGGCTATTTTTGGTTAGTCGTCGAACCAACTTTCGTTTAGTTTCACTTAGTCTCAACTTATTTTAGTTATTTGAGTCAGTTCGGATACGTTAAAATCAATTATAATAGATTGGGTTAATTTTGGTTAGTCGTCTAATCAACTTTCGGTTAGTTCCACTTAGCCTCAACGTATTTCACTTATTTGAGCCGGATCCGATACGTTATAATCAATTTTCAGAGATTTGATTAGTTCTGGTTAGTCGTCTTACTTATTTCAGTCATTTGAACCGGTTACGATACGTTATTATCAATTTTAATGGATTTGGTTAGTCGTCAAGCAACTTTCGGTTAGATTCACTTAGTCTCAAATTATTTTACTTATTTGAGCCGGTTCCAATATGTTGTAACCAATTTCAATAGATTTGGTTAGTCGTCCAATCAACTTTTGGTTAGTTTTACTTAGCCTCAACTTATTTTACTTATTTACGCCGGTTCCGGTACACTATAGTAAATTTTAATATAATTGTTTACATTTGGTTAATCGTCCAATCACCTTTCGGTTAGTTTCACTTAGTCTCAACTTATTTTATTCATCCGACGCATTATAATTAATTTTAATAGATTTGGTTATTTTTGCTTAGTCGTCCAATCAAGTTTCGGTTAGTTTCACCCAATCTCAACTTATTTTAGTCATTTGAACCGTTTCCGATAAGTTACAAACAATTTAAATAGATTGGGTTAGTTTTGGTTAGTCGTCAATTCAAATTTTGGTTAGTTTTACTTAATATCAACTTATGCGAGTCATTCGAGCCGATTACCATACGTTATAATCAATTTAAATAGATTTAGTTATTCTTGGTTAATCGTCGAATAAACTTTCGGTTCGTTTCACTTATTCTCAACTTATTTTACTAATTTGAGCTGGTGCCGATACGTTATAATTAATTTTAATAGACTTGGTTAGTTTTGGTTAGTCTGCTAATCAGCTTTCGGTTAGATTCACTTAATATCAAGTTATTTTAGTCATTTGAACCGGTTGCGATACGATCAATTTTAATTGATTTGGTTAGTCTTGGTTAATCTTCGAATCAACTTTCAGCTAGTTTTACTTAGTCCCAACTTATTTCAGTCATTTGAGTCAGTTGCGATACGTTATAATCAATTTTAATAAATTTGGTTAATATTGGATAATCGTCGAATCAACTTCCAGTTAGTTTCACTTTGTCTCAACTTATTTTACTTATTTGAGCCGGTTCCGATACGTTATAATCAATTTTAATATATTTGGTTAGTTTTGGTTAATCGTCTAATCAGCGTTCGGTTAGTTTCACTTAGTCTCAACTTATTTTAGTCATTTGAGTTGGTTCCGACACGTTATAATTAAGTGTAATAAATTGGGTTACTTTTGGTTAGTCGTCTAATCAACTTCCGGTTGGTTTCACTTAGTCTCTACTTATTGTAGTAATTTCAGTCGGTTTCAATACGTTATAATCAATTTTAATAGATTTGGTTAATTTGGGTTAGTCGTCTAATCAACTTTTGGTTAGTTTCACTTAGTCCCAACTTATTTCACCTCACTTATTTGAGCTGGTTCTGATACGTTATAATCAATTTTAATAGATTTGGTTAGTCGTCTAGTCAACTGGTGGTTAGTTTCCCCTTCCTAGATCTGTGGTTAGTTTCACTTAGTTTCAACCTATTTTAGTCATTTGAGTCAGTTACGATACCTTATAATCAAGTTTAATAAATTTGGTTAGTTTTAGTTAGTTGTCTAATCAATTTCCGGTTAGTTTCACTTAGTCTCGAGTTATTTTACTTACTTGAGCCGCTTCCGTACGTTATAATGAGTTTTAATAGATTCGGTTAGTTTTTGTTAGTCTAATCAACTTTCGGTTAGTTTCACTAATTCTCAACTTATTTTAGTCATTTGAACTGGTTCCGATACGTTCGAATCAATTTAAAAAATCTGGTTAGTTTTGGTTAGTCGTCCAATCAACTTTCGGTTATTTTCACTTAGTCTCAATTTATTATCCTTATTTGAGCGGGTTCCGATACGTTATAATCAGTTATGCATAAACCATGTCGTGACGTTCACTAAAATTTTCCGTGTCGTGATGCGACCTTGGAAACTCACTGTCAAGAAACGAAAGTATTCCTCTGAACCGGCTCAGATACGTTATAGTCAAATATAATATTTCTGGTTAGTTTTCGTTAGTCGCCAAAATTCGGTTCGTTTTGGTTAGTTTTAACTTACTATAATTTGTGTAACCTATTTCGATACAGCCCGTTTGGTGCTTTTGGTTACTTTTGATTAGTTTTGGTTAGTCATTCAATCAACTTTCCGATATGTTTTAACCAATTTTAATGTTTTTGGTTAATTTTGGTTAGTCGCCAAAATTCGGTTAATTTGTGTTATTTTCAACTACTATAATATTTTTAATCTGTTTCGATACGTTTTAGTCATATTTGGTGCTTTTGGTTAGTTTAGGTTAGATTGGGTTAGTCGTCGTGGGTAGTCGTTCAATCAATATTCAGTTAATTTCAGTTAATTTTAATTTTAGTCATTTCAATCGACGCCGATACGTTATAATCGAATTTATTGTTTTTGGCTAGTTTTCGTTAGTCGCCAAAATTCGGTTTGTTTTGATACGTTTTAGCCTTTTTTTTTAGCTTTTTGTTACTTTCGGTTAGTCTTTGAATCAACTGTCGGTTAGTTTCAGTTAGTTCCAATTTATTTTAGTAATTTGAACCGGATCCGATAGGTTATACACAATTTTAATTTTTATGGTTAGTTTTGGTTATTCGCTAAATTTCGGTTACTTTGAGTAAGTTTTAACTTCTTTTATTTTTTAAATTTGTTCCGATTCATTTTAACCCTTTTTGTGCTTTTGGTTACTTTTAGTTAGTTTGGGTTAGTCGTTCAATTAACTTTCGGTTAGTTTCAGTTAGCCTTAATTTATTTTTGTCATTTGAATCGATTCCGTCCTCAGAAACAGACTAACACGATCTCTCACGTATATTACGTGATGTACCAAATGTAGCATGCACTTTTTCGTGATTTGATACCCCATAATAGGGAAACAATAGTATATTATTTTATATGGAGGAAAAGTGATACTTTTCATGGCGCGCTAGTGTTTAACAGCCGAACGGAGTGAGGCTGGTAATAGAGAGCAAGCCATGAAAAGTAACTTTTCCTCCAAATAAAATATGCTGTTTTTTCTTCAAATGTCGACAAATTAATGCAAAAATATCTCTTTTTAATAGTAATAATATCTAATTATTATTAAAGATAAATGGGTTCGCAAGACGGCTTAGACCACGGTCGTAGGTGGCCATGCTTAGACCGGTGTCGGTGAATATAATGTAACATCAAGCTGTCAGTGGACACTGTCAACAATAATTATTTTTTTAAGATTACTTCTCCGATTGCGTTTTAATTCCGTATTGATAAGCAGTTATTGAGTAAGCTCGATTAAATAATAACCAATTTGTTCCTAAATTAGTGATTTTTAGAAATGCAGGCACAAATTGAGTGATAAATACAAATTGTAGTTTAATAAATCTTGAGTTGTTGACGCTTATTTTGTTGTCTGTTTGTATTGTATCTATGTTGCTATGACAACACTTTTACCTCCGCCGGCGGAAAAGTGAAAAGTAAAGCTCCGGCGGAGGAAAAACGAAACTTCACGGCCGCCTACAGAGTCGAGTAATGACGGATTTACTGACGTTTGAAGAAAAAAACATTTTCAATATTAATAATTAAAAAAAAAATTATAGCAGCTTTTAGCTAAATTATTTCATGTTTTCAATAAAATAAAGCATTTCCGCGGAAAATGTTATATACCAACGATGCAGGGTTTCTCCCGGAAAATATATTTTTTCTTCAAACGTCCGTAAATCCGTCATTACTCGACTGTGTAGGCGGCCGTGAAGTTTCATTTTTCCTCCGCCGGAGCTTTACTTTTCACTTTTCCGCCGGCGGAGGTAAAAGCGTTACCATAGCAACATAGATACAAACAAACAACAAAACAAGCGTCAACAACTCAAGAATTATTAAACTTAAATTTGTATTTATCACTCAATTTGTGCACTACATTTCTAAAAATCACTAATTTAGGAACAAATTGGTTATTATTTAATCGAACTTACTCAATAACTGCTTATCAATACGGAATTAAAACGCAATCGGCGACGCAATTTTAAAAAAATAATTATTGTTGACAGTGTCCACTGACAGCTTTATGTCACATTACCATAGCAACAACCTGTGCCTATTCACTGACACCGGTCTAAGCCGCCTTGCGAACCCACTTATCTTTAATAATTATTAATTATTACTATTGAAAAGAGCTGTTTTTGCATAAATTTGTCGACATTTGAAGAAAAAACAGCATATTTTATTTGGAGGAAAAGTTACTTTTCGTGGCTTGCTCTCTATTAACAGCCTCACTCCGTTCGACTGTTAAACACAATATACTATTGTAGGTCTGTCCTGTCTTTCTAAATAAATCTCACCTAATATTGTTAGTTTTTTAGATTCTACGGACAATTCTAGACATTTTTTATGTATAATATTTTGTTTCATACTGTACTTTAATGTGCCATTTCCCGGACTCATTTGAGTCCGGGAAATGATACATTACATCACTAGGCCGGTAAAGTAACTTTACCGGGCTGGTATATTTTAACTAACACATGGTTATTTCTGAACGATTTTTATTACAATAAACAATAAGTTATAAATATTACAATAAACGTTACAATAATCTTACTTATACATGTTAAATGTAATACTGCAGTTTGAGTTATTTGAAATATTTACAGAGGCAGCATCAGATACAACTTGGGATTTATCTTTATTAACCAAAGATGATGAAACTTGATTCTGGTGGTGAAGAACTTGGACAAATGTTTCGCTGCCTTGGATCATTCGAGCCACTTTTGTTTTACTGTCCAAGGATTCCTCCACATATTTCTCTGCCACAGAACTGCTTTTTCATCCACCGTGTGGCTTCAGTATGTTAACATCGGCTCCAGCGTTGGCTAAGAGCGTTGCCGACGTTCTTCGAAAACAATGCCCTGTATACCTTTCAGGATGCTCTAATTTTAAAAACTCGGCATTTTTCCTAGGTGGATTGAATGGATGTCCACTCGTTGACTCACACATCTACCTTGTCTATACCCAATGAAAAATGCCTTTTCTGGGATGTTTTTTGGCCGTAACCTGCGATATTGACGGAAGATCTTTAGAAAATTTTCTTCGATTACAGTAAGCACCCTTTTGATATAAGTTTTGGTGTGGTTGACGTTGACAACTATTTGCGATCCTGTATCCTGAAGATCCTCATCATTCAAATTGTATAGCTCTCCTCTTCTACACCCCCCTGAGATGCCTAAGAGTGCCACAACCTGAAACAATACAAAATCTCCATAAATATCGTTTCTTTATATAATATAAACGACAAAAAATCACACTTGATAAAAATTTTTGCTTGTCCAAAAAATAAGGACCCTGTATGGTATGTGAGATTTTCGCCTCGACAAATCTTATTTTCTGGAGAAGCAAAAATTGTTATCAAGAGTGACTTTTTGTCGTATCTTTAAATTATTGGGCCATTTGTCCTCTTGTCATCCACATCCGCGGAGATACTGTATACTCGTGACTTTGACTTTGTTAGTATTAAAATTCTTTTATTTAAAAGTAGGTACAACAGAAAAAGCCTTACCTTTATTAATAGATATTTCTTTGTCGGTGCTTCGTTCATAAATCTATAGAATTCTTCCCTAGTTAGCACTTTAGACTGGTTTGGTTGATGACCGACAGACTCTTTTTTGAGAAAAGCCATCACTTTTGGATATATCGACGTTCTCATTGACCATGACCATTGATTTTATCATGGAGTATTTGGCCCATAATGTAGAGCTGCTGGACTTTTTTGACTAAAAATAACCAATTACATTAGGAACATACCGTTGAAACTACCATAATTTTTCACTAAAGCTAATTACACAATTTTAGCATTAAAAAAATCAATGAACTCTTACCGCATCCAAGAAGTAAGCCAACATTATATTTTCATTTAGACTTTTCTCCACATTATAAGTTTTGCGCCATTCACAGAATATCTCGTATTCCTTTTGATATCGTCCGGAAGACTTGGCCGGGATAAGTTTCGCCGTCGCTTCAGAACTTTTTTTCAAAATCTCTGCATCCATTTTATTCGAAATTATTCAAAACCACAGATTCAAAACGATGCTGAACTGACAGACAAGACAATCAATAAAAAAACTCTTTGTTACTGTTAGCAACCGATTCAAAGCATACTACATTATCACCCTATATTACAGGTGCTACATTTTATAGTTTGTTTTGACAATACTGATACCATCATGTACTGACACATTACTGACACCTTCAAACTACCTGAATATACAGTTCAATTTTTGTACCAAAAATTTGAAAAAAATATTGAACAGTATGAAATAAAACATTGTACGATACCCGGCCGTGAAATGTCATTAAAGTACTTGTCTAGAAATTCCAGACTCGGCTCCTTCGTCGCCTCGTCCGTAAACATCTAGACTCGTACATTAATAAGCCATTTCCCGGCCTTGTAACGTAAATTACTAATATGCCAATCTCTAAAACTGTCTTTGATATATTGACTGTTGAAAAGTAGAATGTTTGCATCTTTAATAGGCTGTGGAATATAAGCGACTTAATTTAGAGAGAAATGGCTTGCACTATTTTTCTTAAGTTTTCTTAAACTATCGTCTGTCATAAATTTCTGGTTTAACTAGGAGTTCCATAAAATCGAATATGTGTACGAAGTTCCGGACCGGAAGTTGGTGGTAGGCAATAGAATACGAAAACCTAAGATGGAAAAATGTAAACCGTTTCGCTTTAAGTCGAGCTGTCTAGGTTGCAAATATGTCAGTTTTCAATCTTCAATATTTCAGACAATAATGGAAAAAACTATGTCAAAATATAATGATTACAATTTCGCGTAATTTTTAAAAGAATACGTAAAAAAAACCTGCACCTTTTGTATTTAACATTTTTTGAAGCACCTCTCCAGGTACGGTGCAAAATATAAAAATATTGCACATGTGAAACATCTAACTAAATACGCGAAAACCTTGGAGCAAAATATAATAAACACTAAATTGAATTTGTTATGCATTCATTGTAAAAATTGTATAATAAAACAAAAAAGTCTATACAAATATTGGTCGGGATACACAAATTAATTCTTTTATTATTGCTTAAGACCATA
>MU182833.1:63318-92984 GCA_016904865.1 Pissodes strobi
CGGTGAAAAACGATAGTTTATACACGTGTTGGGGTGTTTCCCCAACAAATATTTTATTTCATTTAAAAATATAGGAGAAATTAACTGAGCGATATGTTCCATCTAATAAGTATCACAGTTCAAGGATTTTAAAAAGGTTTTAAACATAAGATATATTTTTTACGAATAGAGTAACGTCATAATTCAAAATCTCTTGAATAAATCTATTTGACAGTGGTGGTGCAATTTAACATTAATATGCCTAAATAGATGAAAATACGAAAATTATTTTTAACATTAAATAAGGCAATAAATACGAAATAAAATTCTTCTAGCAACGTAAATTGTAATAACGGTGTTTTAAGTATTATTAACTCAGAAAGCATTGATGTTACAAAAAAACGAAAGTTATATGGGATTTTTCCATAATTTGAAAACGACTCAAAGATGCAGAAGTATAATAACCCAATTAAAAAAGTTAAATCTGTTGTCCCGCTTTCCGCTTTTGCGAAGTACCTGTATAGTTGCTTTTAAAGTTTTTTTTGCCTATCTGTACCAGCTAAAAGGGTGTCGAAGAATTACACACTAAATTTAATGATATAATTATGCACAGAAAGACATTCGATTATATTTGAAGTCTTTAGATATACAGAAATTTCTGAAATAGGGTTTAATGTTTACAAGAGGAGAACTAAAATGTCATATTATACGACAAAATATTTCTTCACATATGCAGAAAACATGATTTTGATAATTTGAAGACTGGGACGTACGTGTTTTCATAATCTACTCCCTGCAAATGTATTGATCTTTATAAAGAAATTGAAATGGATGCCTGGAATTTCGTTTACTGACCCGGCAATCAAAATACTGGCAAACATTACCTGATAAATTTGATTAATAAGTATATTGAAAAAATAAATGGGCAATATGGGCATGCATTCTAAATCCAACGGTAATTTACTCAAACACCGGTTTTATTATGTAGATATGTTCTATATTGTTGTTTACCTTACAAATGTTTGCCTGTTGCTCCACTTATTCATAAATTAGAGCCGCTTGCTCTGGCTAAAGGGCGTAAAAAGCACAAGTGCTAGTTTAGTGACCCTAACGAAGCTGAAAAACCTAAAGGAAACTTGAAAAACGGTCGAGGTTTCGAGGAACAAATCTGCCCCCGTTGTCAAGAACGATCAAATCTAAAAATTAAAATTGTTAGTAAATACAATAAAATAGTAAAAAGCTCTTGCAAAATTGTCAAGTTTTGAATTTACTTTGAATTGTCATCTTGTTAAAGTCAATTCAAAACTTGACAACTTTGCAAGAGCTTTTTACTGTTTTATTGTAATTACTAATCATTTTCACTTTAAGATTTGTTCGTTCTTGACAACGGTGGCAGATTTGTTCCTCGAAACGTCGACCGTTTTTCAAGCTTCCTTTGGGGTTTTCAGCTTCGTTAGGATCACTAAACTAGCACTTGTGTTGTTTACACCCTGGAGCCAGAGCAAGCGGCTCTAGTTTATGAATAAGTTAACGGTTTTATTATGATGAATAGTCAAAATATTCTTCAGCGGAAATGTGTTATTCACATTTTCCAAAAAAAATTAGTAAACCTTTATTAGCCCTCTAACCCTTAGACCTCTAAAAAACGTTTTTTTGTGCCACTAAATCCTATTAAACGAAAGTTGTTCCCAAATATCAGGGAAATATGGATAAAAATATTTAAATAACTTTTTTAATAATAGCTTCGGAAAACACCACTTTACATTAAGTACTACTATTCATCGGTAAAAAAACATTAAATAACGTATGTTTAATGCACATCATGAATCCGTATTTCCTATTCAATACTAACGCAAAACAATACATTTCAACTCCGAAATTTACGCTCGAAACAAATGGATATGTGGATGGAATGTCAAGAACTCGTTATTTGTTTTTCCATGCTTATTATTTATACCCGAAATATGGACAAAAATTGCAGCCGCATAGGTGTTTCTGGTATATTTAGAGGATTTTCTATACGATCTCTTCTCATATCATACATTATTTTTTCACCAACATGACTGGGTCATAAGATATGTATCTTTGGATTGAAAGTCCTCAGTTTGACTGTCCTGCTCAGCCCGTCAAAAACGAAGTTATAGACTTATGGCAAAGTTTACAGAATTATTCTGTAAACTTTGGTTATGATGAGAGAATTTAACCTTGTGGAAACTTTCTGGTTAATATGGAAGCTATACTGGTCAATTTTGAATTAGTTAACTGTACATATGATTTTTTAAAGGATTCTTTTCTGACAACTTTCCAGCATTTTCCGGTTTTCCAGTGATTAGTTCTCTGTAAGATGTTAGAAATAATTGGAATAATCTTTTTTTTTCGCTGTTTTCAGGTACTGGTACAGTTAGCCAGTGAGTTTTATATCTATCAGATTCTATAAATTTCATTAGAAATTCAAACAATTTTAGGAGACATAATTCTTTTTATATTCTTATAGACGTGTATAAGGGTCCCACTAGCATTCAGGATCTTAATGACTAACATCCAAAGAGTTAGTTAGGTTTTAATAACGTTTATTGTATCATATTAATATATCTTGCAGAGAACATTTAATAATAACTATTAAGACATTAGTATGAAAATTAGAGGCGAGTGTCGTATTGAATGCACCTGTCTTAATAGCCATAGCCATAGTTGCATACACCATTTCTTCTACGACCAGTCATAATTATGAACCATAATACTTTCTTACTAAAAAATTACTATGAGCTGCTAAAATTGATACATTTCAAATCTATCATGGTTGTACTAATTTTTGATATTACCCAAATATTGCTGCGATATCGCATTTTTATTCGTGATAAACTTATATCTTAATGAATCATTAAAGTACTGGTAATAAATGTCTAATAAATTAATTGAAGTATGCGAGTAAAAAACAGTATTTATATGATTCTTATGTCAGTTTTAAAAATAATAATATTAGGCATGTGCCTCGCTAGCATTTTCACATAGGGCATATCAATTGTCGATACCAACCAAATTACATTCTCCTTTATTTCAGAGCTGCTGACTAAAAATCAAATGGACTACCCCAGCATTTGTGGTAGCCTGAAAATGAAAACTATTTCAGAGTGACGCCTCCGCCATTCCGTACAAATTCTGGCTTGTGACAAGCAGAGCCGCATTGTTGCAGCTCACCAGTTGGACGAAAACAGCCAACTGGTGAGAGCAGTTTGATTACGGGGAGTGATGCCCGCCATTCCGAGTGGCCACGGAATATAGCACATCAAATCCCATCGAACCAATAAACAGAGTCTGGAGCTGATCACTGGAGAGTGACCCCAAAAAAACCATTCTTACCCCTGTTGCTTTTCTCGATCTCTCACGGGGAAGCTCGGGGCATAACCGTGAGGGATCGAGTAAGCCTGGGGACCTTGGCTGGCGGTAGGTGGGTTCCTTTGGCATGGGATTCGCTAGATGAAAGGTCCTCTGTAGCAGTAGCTTGAAGCCGAAAGGCATATAAGCGGGCTTCGGCCGTAAAGTTTAAAGTATCTTACCCCTGTCAGACTAGGAACTACCAAAATGAGCGGCCCCAGGTGGTAGATGTATAAGCCTGCTCGCATCGTCTGGTAAAGAACTACCCTACCAGAACTGGGAAGTGCTAAGTGGATTTTCCGACTCACGTTCGACTTGCGCGCTGCTGATTTCAGGTTCCACAGAAGTCCATATATGGGCATAATGGCGCTCCCAGGATCAAAACATTCCGAAGGTAAACTCCCCGGCTATTTGGAGCTCCGGGCGCCGCGCCGGGTGGCCCTAGGGACCCTTCATGCAGGATTTCACAGACAGGAAGAATAGATTTCTGCAACATAAGAGGTCTAAATACAAATATCAATTCAGTACACCAACATCTAGAAGCAAATAGACCACACATACTAGTCGTTACCAAAAGACACATGGGATTAACCAAGTTCGTATGCTGTCTCTATCGCCCTCCGAGCGATAGAGCCTACAAAAGCTTTTTTACAACCCTAGCTACCACTTTTGATTCAATACAGGTCGACAACCCCAATTCAGAAATAATCGTTCTGGTAGATTTTATTGCACACAACACCAACTGGCTCCAACATCACAACAAGACCGACAACGAAGGTAGAGAAGCTGAAGCATTTGCAATTAGCTGCGGACTTACTCAACTTGTAGACTAACCAACTCGGATCTCAGAGAGGAGCGAATTTGGCATCCTCCTGGCTCTTTTTTTAACCACTAATCCTGATCAATGCACAATTACAGTTGGTCCGCCATTAGGTACCTCCGACCACAAACTTATTACAACGGTTTGTGAACTGCCACTTCTGCAGAAAGAAAAAGATAGCCATTGCCTCGTAAAATCTGGCATTACAATTGTGTAAACTGGAACGATCTAAGAGAGTTCTACCTAGATTTTCCTTGGTTTGACGTCCGCTTTGGCACTGATGACCCGTCAGTCTGCTGCGAAGAGATTAAGCAAGTAATCTCCTCAAGAATGGAAGCATACATCCCAAGTTCCATCAAGTTACCGTCAAAAGGAAAGCCCTGGTTTGACATAAGATGCGAAAGAGCTCTAGGTAGGAAACAGAAATCCTACAAGTACTAGTAGCAAAATTAGGCTTCTGAAAATCGCAATTATTTTTCCGAAGCAAGCAACAAATGCAAACATGTGAATGACGAAACTAAGGACAGTCGGTAAGTAGTAACTTTACAAAAACGTCTGTCCTACCTTTGGCACAGGAGCGCGGCATCACGGCGACTACAACCATGTAAAAACATACATGCTCGCCAAAACGTTTTCATCGCACTCTACCTTAAACGCCCCCCAAGGCAAGGCTCTCCCCACAATTTCGAACATCAACACTACCACGGCAGAAGTTAAGAGTCATTACCGTGATATTCGTATAGATACGTAAAAGGCATCAGATCCGGATGGAATACCAGCCAACGTGTTAAAGAACTGCGCCAACGAACTAACACCCATTTTTTACAGACTTGTTTCTCTGTTTTACCGAAAGGGGATTTACCCATCTTCTTGGAAAGTCGCTCGGGTGCAAACTGTTCTAAAAAAGCAAGAAAAATACGCCCCCAAACTATCGCCCAATTGCCTGGCTTCCATCAATCTCCAAAGTCATGGAACGTGTATTCAATCAGCAAGTACTCAAGTACCTCGAGACGAACAGAACAATTAGTGGTAACCAATACGGCTTTCGCACAGGGAGATCGACAGGGCATATATTGGCCTATGTGACTCATATATGGAGTAGGGCAATTGAGAACTACGGAGAATCTCGAGCGATTGCGTTGGATGTTTCGAGGGCATTTGATAGAGTTTGGCATGACGGATTGCTCATCAAACTGCCGTCCTTCGGAGTGCCAGCCTCTTTCTGCAGCTGGTGTGCCAGTTTCCTTAAGAACGGCTGACAAGGCTCAGACCATTCACCATGAACGCGGGTGTGCCTTAGAGCGCAATACTTTCATCAACGCTGTTCCTCATCTATATTAATGACCTGCTGGCCGAAACGAATAATCCTATTTACAGTTTTGCTGGGTACTGTCACTCTCAATTTAAGACAGAAAAACCTTTACCAGCAACTGAGATTTATCACCGCAGACAGGAGCATATTACAACAATTAACCAAGATCTGGAGAAATTTCGAACTAGGGGCAGCAGACATTTGATCCAGTTCAATGCAACAAAAATCCAAGCAGCCACGTTTACCAAGAAAGCCAATACGGCGGGTCCTGACATCATTGTGGCAGGTGCGACCATCCCTTCATCCTCGTCAATCGGACTACTGGGTGTCTCGGTCAACAGCAATATGTCCTGGTATGACCACGTTGCTAACATCGCAAAATCAGATTTGCAGAAGCTTGGTGCGCCATTTTGTAATAAAAACTGTATACCCAGGGTTTAACGAATATAGTATCACTAAAACATGCCATTTTTGTTATAATGCAAATTTTAGTAGTTTTATGTTCTAGTATAAACTCATAACCAGAAACCGCTTAAGGTATATTGTTAAACTAAAAGAAATTTGATTTCAGATAAAATAACTTATAGAATATAGCATTGCTACTTCCCTAAAACCATGTAACAAAATTTAGGCACGAGATTATGTGCTTAATACGTATTGAAATTACTTCAACTTATTTATAATTACTAGAACAAATGAATTATCGCTGAAATAAATATATAAGCTATGAAATTACAGCAACTAAGCTATATATAATTTGCTAGAATTAGCATTTAAACTAGTGCTCCAGCTCAATAAGACAAGGCGGCAGCAGGTCTATTCAAAATAAGAAATGAGAATGAGATTTGCATATTTTATTCGCGCCTGCGAACGCTTTCGATTCAAACTCCTTCTGGCTATTCTTTCATGCTATACCATTATCATCTACACATTCTCGATATGGCCTACATAGCAATGGGTCCAGTAGTGTTCTAACAATCCCTTGAATGCGCTATACCTGATCGGTCGTATCCAGGCTGTTTGTACCGCTGTGAAAGGTGTCTAGTCAAGTCAAGGCAAGTCAAAAAAAGCTCTATTGTACAAAAAAGCTTTAAAGCCCTCATTTACAAAGCTGAAATAAAAATAAATATAACAATATTACTTTGACAGGAACAAAACAATAAGTAGGTACGAAAATTCGTATGGTAACTACAATATAAAATGATAATGAACTAATGAACAATTAAATACTTAACCTTCGCCACATGCATAAATACCACACACGAGACAGAAAGTACTTTGCAAAGAGACTTTCAAAGTGTTATTTGCATAGCTAAAATCAGTGGGAAAAAAACCAAATTAATCAATATAGGAAAAAGCAGTTGGTCAAGGCACAGACACGATTTTATACACGAGCCAAGATATAGACACAATTTACACAAGTACTAAAACTAGAGCCTATCTATATAAAAGTCCTCCAGAGAATAATAAGCCTTCAAGAGCAGAACCCGTCTAGCAAAAAGGTCTCTATTGACCAGACATTTGATTTCAAGAGGCAGGCAGTTATACATTTTTCCCCTTCATATATTATAGAATTCTTTGCCAATGCACTTCTTGGGATGCACAGACTCAAATTGTTGCTCTTGAATCTAGTTATCTTGGCATCATTATTGCTAATAGAACAATTATAATTTTTGTGAATCATGTCCACCGTCAATAATATAAAAATACAAGTCAATGTAAGAATTCCCGCCCGTATAAAAAGGGGCCGGTAGTGCTCCCTAGAGCCCGACTCCACACAAAAGCCGAACGCCCCGTTTTCGCAACGTAAAAACTGAATTAATAAGTCGACCATTGATAAACCCCCAAAACTAAATGCCGAATCTGAGATGCGACTCCACAAGCGTAAAGTATACATCCCTTGCAATGTCATGATCCAATTCATCACGAACCATCTTCAACTCATAACATGCTGATGCTAGTTTTTTTCGCACGCTATCGATAAATTTCAGATTAGAGTCTATAAATAAATTCAAAAACTTGGAACATTCTTTATTAATAAGTGGTTCATTATTTAAATTTATGATTGTTACCACATACTTAAAGGAAATTAAGTCTGTTTTTGAGATATTCATAGCTAGTTAATTGCAGACACACCAATGCTTTACTTTGAGAATATTTCGACCAACTGTCTCTTCCAAGTTCACTTTAACTGTTCCTAGTTATAAAATGGTAGTATCACTAGCGAATAATGTAACTGATGCATTAGTGCTGATGTAAGCTAGGTCATTGATGTAAATCATAAAGAGCAGAGGACCAAGCACTGATCCTTGAGGTACTTCATGCTCGGTGTTTCATCTTGAAGATATACAACCGTGTCCTTGACAATCTGTTTTCTGTTTGTCAAGTATGACAGAAGCCAGCTCAACGTGTTACCCCTAAATCCATAATGAGACAGCTTGTCGAGCAATATCTTACACAATCGAAGGCTTTGGAGAAATCACAAAAGATAGCTGCTGCAATCTCCCCCTCATTCGGTGCAAGATGCAGCCTTTGAAGGAAGTTGAACATTGAATCACTAGTGCTCCTATTGTCTTGAAATCCAAACTGGTTGACATTCAGCAATTTGTGCCTCTGAAGCCAAGACACCATCCTAGACCTAACAAGTTTTTCCACTATCTTAGAGAGCATTGACAGCAGTGATATAGGGCACTAACATGATTGATCATCAGTGCTGCCACCTTCAAAAATAAGGCTCATTAGAGCAGTCTTGAGACTCACGGGGAAGTACAGGTACTTTCCCGATAAACTTATAAACTTAGCAAGCACCCTCAGCACACAGTCAGGCAAGTTGCTACATATCTTTAATGAAAGATTATTAATTCCTGATGAATTTTTGTTGTCTGTTTGTTTGTTTATTTCATTAATATTTGTGTGGTAAAGGCAAGAATAATCTGAAAAAGAAACATGCATCAGATAATCATAGGATCCACATCTGATGACACCCCTCACATTAACCTCTCTGCCACTGAGCAATAGAAACTATTAAATGCATTAGGATCCAACTCAGCCTCACAAGACTTTTTTCCACTAATGACATTTAAACTGTTAACAATCTTCCAAATTTCTTTATTTTTATTTTTTGCATTATAAATTCTGTTAGCGTAGAATATTTTTTAACGTTTTTTTTTATCACCTTTCTGTATACTATTATATATTTATTTTATTATAATAGGGTTTCAGAAACTCACTAGGAAAGCTGTTCTAAAGAGTGTGCAGTTGAGTTCTTATACTCGACGCGCCGAACAGATTCACCAATCGCGGAAACAATTCGTCTTATTTTATGATTTAATCGACCCAATGTTTTGTTATTCATTTCGATTTTTCTTATCCATAATACAAAAAATAAAAATAGAGTGTGTTAATCAAAGTTCCTATGTTTGGAATCAATGGAATCATAAAATAAGAAGAATTATTGTATCCGTGTTTTCCGTGTTTGGTGAATCTGTTCGGCGCGTCGAGTATAGGTCCTTAGGCGAAGTTTTTATTCTCTATGTATTCCAAGGCTTCTTACGTTTTTGCTTTATCATTTTTAATGGGAAATGTTTGTTAAATAACAGCAATTTTAATGCTAAAAATATCAAGTGGGTCCGAAAATTCCTCCATTGCACTCCAATCTATTCTTTGAGAGTTTGTTCTAAATTTATTGAAACTGCCTACCTGTTATAAATTGGTTCTCTTCTAATTTTTGTAGTTTTTTTTAGTCCGTAAGGTTAAATATGTAGCCTCATAATACGATAAACCCGATGGTAAAATCTTCGCCTCACAAAGGTGATGATCCCAAAAATTTGCACAGAAATAATCAATTAAGGTACAGTAATGTATGGATAGTCCGAACCCCCTATAATCCGAAATACTCTATAATCCGAACCGCCATAATGTGTAGAATTATATCCATAATCCGAACATCCTGAATTCCGAATTCTGTAATCCGAACTTTTACTGAATATTTTGTATTTGCAATATGTATCCAATGTATGTAAGATTTTCCATTTCCTTAGAAGTTTGTTTTTATTTTGAAATACATATGTATAAACATAAATGAAAGTTGTTATGCCAATGACACCAATTTTTTTTTGGTGGGAATGTATTTGTATGATTAAATCATTTATTATGAACTCTATAATCCGAACATTTTGATAATCCGAACGTAGTCTGCCTACTTTCTGTTCGAATTATCCATACATTACTGTACTTGAATTTCCAGTAATACGGGTAGGATCCATAACGAACATTTTAAAGTTTAAAGATTGAAGCAGATCATTCAAATTTTTTGTCTGTATTGAGTCTGTATCTAAGTAATTTATATTAAGATCCCTTGCCAGTTTCCTTAAAAACCGATCTCTGCCCTTTGCAGTTGAAGGACACATCTCAGACACATTCACCATTAAGGCGGGCGTGCCTTAGGCGCAATACTTTCACCAACTGTTCCTCATCTATATTATTGACCTGCTGACCGAAACGAATAATCCTGTTTACAGTTTGCAGATGACAGTGCCCTTGTCTCCCAATTTAGATCAGAAAGACCTTTACATCACCGCAGACAGGAGCAGATTACAGCAATTAATCGGGACTCGGGACCTGGAGAAAGTTCAATCTTGGGGCGACAGAAATTTGGTCCAGTTCAATGAAGGAAAGACCCAAGCAGCCACGTTTGCCAGGAGGGCCAATACAACAGACATCATTATGGCAGGATCGACCATTTTCATCCTCGTCAATCAGACTATTGGGTGTCTCGGTCAACAGCAATATGTCCTGGCACGACCACGTTGCTAACATCGCAAAATCAGCTTCCCAGAAGCTTGGTGCGCTATGTCGCAACAAAAAACTGTATACACCGCATCAGTTGCTCTTGCTCTACAAAGCGCAAATAAGACCGTGCCTAGAATATTGCTCACACATCATCCAAAAGCTGTTGGAAGAGAGCTGTGTGGCTCATCGGCAACCCGAAGTTGACCCGGAATCGGACAGTCTAGAACACAGCAGACATGCACTAGTTCGTCATACAACTGGAGACTGCCTAGGGGATTTAAGTAAATACTCTCTTCAAAATAGCAACCCATGTCAAATGTATTCTGTAAATTAAGGTGCGAGACATTATTTGAGTAAAATTCTAAAATTGAGTCCCAATTACAAATCTTCTTGTTTACATGATAAAATATATAAGCATCCTTAAAATTTACATTTACAGGTATACTACACAGAGCGAGGCAGTCCTACAAAGGAGTCCCGCAACAATTTTCTTCGATGTTCAAGGCTATCAAGGTGTTAAGTCAACTCAAACTGACTGCTGTCATCTGTATGGAGTCCAATATCTTGAGCAAGTGTTTGTGTGCCGACCTCCACACATGGGAACAGTATTCCAGAGATGATCTTATGTGGACCTTATAGACCAGTAAGAGCTGATGAAATGTATACTACAACTTTTTCGCTCTATAGTGTGCTCCTACCTTTTGTGCTACTGCCTTGGCGATTTTGGTCACGTGATTACACCAAGGCATTTTGATTTCTACGTCGATGCTCAAAAAGCTTACGGATGAGGCCAGAGTCAGTGCTTGGCCTATCATTGATCAACCAGGTCCTGCGGTGTGTGCTTTTTTTGAGAAGACATCTGCTTGAGTCTTTCCTGCGTTAAACTGACCATTATTTTGCTCACCCCATTCCACGATGGCGGTCATACCCTCATTGATAGTAGCAATCTGATTTTCTCGCTCGCGTTGGGAACGAGCAGCGTTCATTGGAGTCCGCGACATAAATGAGGATATAAGAGTGGTTTCGTCTGCAAAGTCGTAAATAGAATTGTTTGTTTGTCTAAGAGATCGTTGATATAGAACGAGAACAGTGTGGGAGATAATATAGATCCTTGAGGAACTCCAGCATTGATTTTAAATTTCTCCTCCAATACCAACTCGGATGCTTCGATCCCTTAAGAAATTGGAAAGCTATAGGAGCAGTGCTGGTGGTAGTCGGTATGCAGTCAATTTGCTTAAAAATCCGTAATGCCATACCCTTTTAAATGCTTTGGATATGTCGAGAGCCACTGCACGAGATTCGCCGTAGTTCTCGATGGCTTTGGTCCACAGGTAGGTCACGTAAGTCAGGAGATGGCCCGTTGATCTGTGCTTGCGGAAGCCATACTGGCGACCGCTTATGATGCCTGCCGACTCGAGATATTTTAAGAGCTGTTCGTTGATCAGTTTCTCCATGATTTGGTCATGATGGGAACTAAGGCAATTGGACGGTAGTTATTTGGAATCGTTTTTTACCTTTCTTCCGGATTGGTTACACTTGAGCGCATTTGCAGCTAGAAGGAAAGCATGCAGTTCTGTATGATAAGGAAAAAAGCCTGCATAGTGGAGCAGTTGGTTCAGCAGCATATTTCTTAAGCACTATTGCTGGAACGCCATCTGGTCCTGTGGCCTTGTTAGTGTCTATTCGTTTCACTTCGCGTTGGCGAAATACCAGACCCGGTATTGGGGAATTCACTCTCGGGATACTTGGGGGAGCCTTTCTTTGATGATCTAAGGTAGAATTTGATGCAAATATTTCGGCAAGAATATTCGCTTTTCCTTTGACCGTTTCCGCTATTGATCCATCATCTTTGGTCAGTGGTGGAATTGACGCCTTGGAGAAACTCTGATTGACAGCTATGGCAACTGACCAAATGTATCTTGGTCCGTTAGGACAGTTGAGAAGTTTGTTCTTGATCTGCTAGTTATATCCCTCCTTGCTCTCGTCAATGATCCGCTTACACCGGTTTCTAGTGGTGATGAAAATATTTCGATTCTCGGCTGTCGGATCTCGGCGCCATTTTTAGCATTGACTGCTCTTGGGCATTTTTTCCCAAACCATGGTTTACTGTTTGAGATACGTTTCATAGAAGAGGGGATGAAAGCTTCCATACCAGCTAGGATAACTTGAGTTATCTCATCAGCAGATTCAGGGATGTTTTGATTCCTAAAGCAGACATCTTTCCAAGGAAAAGAAAGATAAAACTCACGAAGATCACGCTACTTAGCAGATTTGTAGTGCGAAACCTTTCATGGTACCTGTGGCTCCTGTATTTTAATAGCAAGTTCACAGGTTGCGGAGATAAGACTCTGGTCTGATGAGCCCAACGGAGGTTGGACAGTTATGGTGGCGAGGTCAGGATTAGTTGTTAAAATAGATCAAGGAGTCTAGCAAAGTCTTTTTGACGCTCAGGGATCCTGGTAGGTTCGTCAACCAGCTGGGTAAGTCCGTGACTCATAGCAAAAGACTCGGCTTCTCTTCCTTCATCGTCGTTGTTCGAGTGTTTCAACCAGTCCATGCTATATACGTTGAAGTCTCCTACTATGACAATTTCTGCCGGTGGATAGTTGATCTGCAGAAAATCGATTTGATTGCCTAGATTTTAGAAAAGCCGTTTATATTGGTTTTCGCTAGGTAGTCTGTACAAGCAACAAATGAATTTGGTTGCTCGATTTGTGTTTAATTTGAACCACATGACATCGAAGCCCTTAGGTTTGTATGTTTCTTCTCGTTGACAATATAAGTTGTCTCGTATAAAAACAGCTAATCCAAAGTTATGTCGAAATGGGGAGTAAAGGACATATCCGGGTATATTCAAGTGAACATGTGTAGTGCTTGATTTCACTTTTGTTTCTGATAGAGCTAAAATATGAAGCTTATTTGATATTAGGTGCTGGTGGATCGAGTTAATATTTGTGTTGATGCCCCTTATGTTGCAGAACTCCACTCACATTCTATTTTCTATTCTGGAGACGTTCAGGCCTGATGGTCCCCCCCAGGCCAGTTTCCACCCGGAGATCCGAATGGGAGGCTATTTTACCTCCGGAGTATTTGGATCTGGGAGGCGCCATCATGCAATAGTTTTTCTTCTGGGAACCGGATCACAAAAGCATGGTGACGAAACATGAACCATAGGTCATTTCACGTCACCTAAGCCAATGTGATGGTATTTCACCGAGCGATGCGGGTGGACCACATCTACCACTGTTACTTTTGTCAGATCTTCCACTTGCACAAAAATAATATTACTATTTTTTCAAATATCTAAATTATGTCAATATCACTATCTATACCAGACACACTTATAAACCAACACATCCTATCTCATGTTCGCTTTTGTTGTGTGGTTATCGAAGAAAAACAAAATCTTCTGACATGTGCATGAAGAAATTACTAATTTTTTTAACAATATTAAGACAGTGTTTTAAGACAAATGAAACGCTGAGACAGACCTTGGATTATAGCATGATTTTTCTGTTTTTTTTTTAACAAAGAACTGAAAGAGATCTAGTACAAATATATGAAAGAAGAGACAAGAGACTTTAAAATGAGGCTATATCAAGCAAAAATCAAATTGGCAACTGGCCGCCATTTTAGTTTGTTTTTAAAGACTTTGTGTGCACGATCATATTGAAATATTTTGCACTATCGCACGAACCTAGAGAATAATATTTTGGATTTATGAATTATTTGAGTGCATTGAATGTCCTCAAAAAGAGTATACGGTTTGTACGAGGCCTACTTGGGGGTCTTATTTTGAGAGGTATAATTTAATATGTTCAGAGGCTTGCCTTAACAGTCAGGGTATGTTATGCTCTTAGCAACCTCTAATCTGAAAGAAAAAGTGAAAATACCGCTGCTACTTTAAATAAAATACCCCATCTTTTTTCTGCCTATTAGATGCACTCTGTTTGCTGATTCCAAATATATAGCGATACGTTTATTTTCAATAACAAATTTCCCATTAACATAATAATCCGATGGAACACTATTTACAAATTTTACTAATCTTGTATGTTATTATTTAAACTGAAGGCCTAAAATCTAGTATTGTAGTGATCCATGAAAACGCTTGAAAATTGGAATTTTGGGATATCAAAAAATCGCTGAGACACGTCAGTTTTTAAAACGGGAACTATGTGAATTATTTAGTACTTAGATTTTTGATATATTGAAATTAGAAAAAAAAGGCAGTGGTCGGTATAAACAATTAATTCTTTAAATCCTTTATTTACCAACATAAACGAGGGGATGGTAATTAACTTTACAATTGACCACTTTAATTAGTGAACTGTATAGCCATAGGTTTGTGAGGTTTTATTCATAGGGTGTGAATTGAAACATGTATTTTAGGTATTACCAAAGAATATTCTACTACGATAAGAAAACCCATCACACGTTAAATATTTGAACCCCGAAATGGGGCCAAACTCTGAAAAGCCTGGCCCCATCGACGCAAGGTCGCTTGAAATACGGCTGCCGCAAACTCGCTGTTGCCAATTCGCGCCAGAAGATCATCTGTGCGAAAAACAAAGGCAGCGCGGGCGACGCGGCGCGCTGACCGACAAGTGGCATATTATTCGCGTATTGCGAAATATCGGTTGGTCGCAGTAGGGTCGTTAACACCGAGTATTCATTCTTCCGATGTTAACGGTAGAGTACGTATGTACTCGTATGGACTTATAAAAGAGTGGCTATAGAAAAAAAAACAAAAATGTCCGGTCATGTTTGCCAGTACTTTGATTGCAGGTTAAACACCCGTCAAGAAAAAATCAAAATGTTTATGTTTCCTTACAAAAACGAGGAATTGTGCAATCGCTGGATAATTAATTCTGGTAATATTTTATGAATAGTTTTATTTGAAATTACATTTACATGCGGAAAGGCTAGTCTAGTGAGTAGGATAATTTGACCCACAACTGTTTATCGATATTTAGGATCGAAATTCTAGGGGTGGCATAATCTAATAAGCATGAATTTTCAAAAGTATAATAGCTAGTTTTTCCCCATGACAAAATCAATGCGTTGTGAAATAAATTTGTCGCTAGTGTCGTAATAGAAAATGTTCTTTCTAAAAGTTGTAGATTTTAAGAGATCTTTGACTTGAGCTTTTATACATCAAAATCTACTTATTATCTGGAGATGGGTAATTTCAGAAAAACCCAATTTTAGCTTTAAATAAAAAAAAAATAGTGGAAATTACCAATAATGATAATAATAATAATAATAATAATAATAGTAATAATAATAATAATAATAATAATAGTAAAAATAATAATAATATTAATAATAATAATAATAATAATAAATTTAGCCTGATTGGTCCAATACTTTATTTGATATTGTGTAATTATTTATCTGAAAATATATTACATAGGTAGTCGTGTTTTTGCAAAGTAGTCTATTGTTTAAGACTTGTACTTGTACAAGTAACATTGTTAATCGTGATCAAAAATCTAGAATAAAGTCAAACAATATTTTTTACAGGGTGTTACAAACCAGTAGATCAAGCGATTAAACAATTATGTTTTATGTGTAAAAAACTTATGAGGGTAAATTTTGGCAAATGGGACGGAAATGTGCAAACGGATGTGACATCATAATAATGCGCAGTGATTAGGTTCTTTCTACCGCCAGAATATAGACAACCAATTGCAGATAAGTGGTTGCCTATATTCAGGCGTCACACGGCCTAAGGTGGCATTTTCATGTCGATGTTGTCGATATAGGATATGTTTACAGTGTCACGAGTACTAGCAGACCCGCTCAATTTTTTTATTGATAGCTTCTTTTGTTTAGAGATATTTATTTAAAACTTAGCACATATATTTTTCTTAAACCGCCATACTTTCTGTATAATTTCGGTCAAAAAATAAAGCGTGAGGGGAAATATATTTTGTTCTCCAATTTTTTTCTGCGTTTATACTTAATTACCGGACTGATGAATTTTTAGGAAACTTAGGTATTTTTATGTCCATTTTCATTTATTTTTTTGTGTAGAGCAGAGATGTTTTTTGAGCGTCTAATTTATTTATATTGAGCATTTGGTCAAAACAAACATTTTTAAATTTTGCAGGTGGCATAGATCTACGAAAAAAAAATTTGATCGAAAAATTAAAAACTTACAAAACAAGTAGGTATGAACATCAAATTTCCAACATCTACAGTGTTTTCATATTTCTGAACAAATTTATTTACATTGATTTAAGTAGATAGCTAAGCTGTCAAAATCAAACAAGATCGCCTACTTGAGCTCAGAAGTAAGCGGTTTTCTGAGTTTGCAATTTGTTGTTGTAGTGACCATGATATAATATCGGTGATGGATTCCACTATTGGTTTTAAGTACGGAATGTGTACGTCTCCATTAAACATTCTCAACTTTGCAAGACTTAATTTTTTTTATGCATGATACATCACTGATTTCTGCAAGATTTCCAAAATAGTATATTTACTGTACGAGACGGAAACTATTTAATTATTGTCGTGAGATTGTGTAGTTTTGCCGAGACGTGCAGGGTCGAGACAAACTTAGGTAAACTTGAGACAATAATTACATTTCTGTCAGTACTGTATGCTATTTTATTTTCAACCATATATTTCTAATAAAAATATTATAACATGGCCATAGCCTAAAGTAGGTTATGAAATAGCGTTTTTACTTTGATGTAATATTAGGTCTGTTCTAGCAGCGATTTCAAACGGTTTCAAACCGTTCGGAGTTTGCGCATAACGATATAAGCGTCGCTTATATGGCTATGCGCAAACTCCGTACGGTTTGGAACCGTTTGAAATCGCTGCTAGAACAAACCTAATGTCAATGTCGCAAATTTTGACAGAACATTTAATCCATGTGATGGGGGACGGGAAATTGAGGATGGGGATAGTAATAGTATATTGTGTAACTAGTAAGAAAAGCAAAACATTCCTGGATGACTGTGGTAATTGCAACACAGGAGTCTTTTATCCGATCGGATTTAATTAGAATACCTAATTATAAAAATAGAGCTAAATACTGCTCTAAATAAAAACGGTGTTTTAAACTTAAAAACATAATATCAAGTTTTGAATCGAGCGACCTTGGAGTTTATTACGTAACTACGGAAACCACAGCTAAATGTTACTTTTGAGAAACGCCAGATCTGACAAATCAGGTGTTTGAATAGAACTAATAGTATATTATTTTATATGGAGGAAATAGTATATTATTTTATATGGAGGAAAAGTAATACTTTTCATGGCGCGCTCGTGTTTAACAGCCGAACGGAGTGAGGCTGGTAATAGAGAGCAAGCCATGAAAAGTAACTTTTCCTCCAAATAAAATATGCTGTTTTTTCTTCAAATGTCGACAAATTAATGCAAAAACGTCTCTTTTTAATAGTAATAATAATTATTATTAATGATAAGTGGGTTCGCAAGGCGGCTTAGACCGGTGCGGTGTCGGTGAATAGGCTCAGTTTGTTGCGATAGTAATGTCCCATAAAGCTGTCAGTAGACACTGTCAACAATAATTATTTTTTTAAAATTGCATCTTCGATTGCGTTTTAATTCCGTATTGCTAAGCAGTTATTGAGTAAGTTCGATTAAATAATAACCAATTTGTTCCTAAATTAGTGATTTTTAGAAATGCAGTCACAAATTGAGTGATAAATACAAATTTTAGTTTAATAACTCTTGAGTTTTTGACGCTTATTTTGATGTTTGTTTGTATTGTATCTATGTTGATATGACAACACTTTTACCTCCGCCGGCGGAAAAGTGAAAAGTAAAGCTCCGGCGGAGGAAAAACGAAACTTCACTGCCGCCTACACAGTCGAGTAATGATGGATTTACTGACGTTTGAAGAAAAAGTAACTTTTCCTCCAAATAAAATATGCTGTTTTTACTTCAAATGTCGACAAATTAATGCAAAAAGTCTCTTTTTAATAGTAATAATAACCATTATTAAAGATAAGTGGGTTCGTAAGGCGGCTTAGACCGGTGCGGTGTCGGTGAATAGGCTCAGGTTGTTGCTATAGTAATGTAACATAAAGCTGTCAGTGGGCACTGTCAACAATAATTATATTTTTAAAATTGCGTCTTCGATTGCGTTTTAATTCCGTATTGATAAGCAGTTATTGAGTAAGTTCGATTAAATAATAACCAATTTGTTCCTAAATTAGTGATTTTTAGAAATGCAGTCACACATTGAGTGATAAATACAAATTTTAGTTTAATAACTCCTGAGTTGTTGACGCTTATTTTGATGTTTGTTTGTATTGTATCTATGTTACTATGATAACACTTTTACCTCCGCCGGCGGAAAAGTGAAAAGTAAAGCTCCGGCGGAGGAAAAACGAAACTTCACTGCCGCCTACACAGTCGAGTAATGACGGATTTACTGACGTTTGAAGAAAAAATGTTTTATTCCCATACAGTTATTGCATCTTGCCAAGCAACGAATACAGTATACTGGAATCATGACTTTGCGGTGAGAAAACGCATCGGAAAGGTGTAGTTTTCATCCAATCGGATAAAAATAATGATTATCCAAGTCTTTGAAAGTGACGGAACTGTCAACATTACATGATATATGGTTGAAAATAAAACATAATAAAAGCGCCAAATCCGTATTAAATAGAAAAGAGATATTGATGATAAAGGCCTGATAGCTCCACCTTATAGAAAAAAATGTGGCAATGACGAAATATATTTTCATGCATCTATACGAGTTACAGCAAAGTTTTTGAGATACCTGTAGCGTGCATTCTTATCCGGGACCTCCTGTAATTCAAATTTAGATATTAAGCGAGCCTCTTATGGCCCTTGCCATTTAACATGTTTCCTTTCATTTTTAGCATTTTCAGGCGTCTCTTTATATCTATAGATTTAACCTTAGATTTAATCGAAAAATACGAAGTATAGAAAATAGTTATTTGTTTTACTAGGCAGCAAAGTAGTAGATTGACTGCCGCGGCTGATAGTTCATAGCCGAGCGTAGCGATTGTTTATAATAAGTATGTATATTGTATATTTGCAAATTATTACAATTCCCACAATCTTTTTATTTTTCCTGTAGTGATAAATTAAAACAAAATTTGATAGAAATCACAATTGTTGGAACGGTTGGTTGCTATGGAAATGTATGTGTCGATAATAATTATAGTTTGACAACTTATCTCAAACGTTTTATTACCATGGAGACTAATCATTTTGCTGCCTAGGCAGGAAAGTACTTACTTTGCTGCCAAGGCAGGAAAAGTAGTACTTTGCTGATTGATATGTGTCTGCAAAATTAATATTTGCTGTAAATCGGAGAAAAAATTATTTTGTTCTTTTACATACATATTTTATTTATTAGCCAATGTACCCAGAAACAACTTTGACATATTTGAGGAACAGTTTTGCATAGAAAAACACCGTCTTAAAATGACAATTTTTTTTTCTGGGAACACTATAAGGCTAGAATTAGGTACATGTTCCTTTTTTTAATAAAAGTATATTTTTTTTATTTAGCATAGTATATAAACAATTCTTTAATAGAAAGTTTCATATTTATTTAATGCTTGTTTTTAATTTAAAAATATATAATATAGGTACGAGTAGCATGCGCTTTCATATAAATTTTCGCACAAATTCGATTTACAGTAAAGTACGTAATCATTTTGGATACAAACGCTGAAATATGTGAAGATTTATTAAATTGCAATTTTTTCACTCTACCATACCATCTATGCCGGTTGCCAAATTAAGTTTTCTACCTTGTTTTTTCATAAGCTATCTGCTAGTATTGTATTATTTAAATAGAAATAAAAATTTCTCGGAAAAGTCGGTAAGGTCAAATCAACAGATAAGAGATAGAAAAAACAAAAGTGAAAACCGTTTGGATCTATTCCAAGCCGTTTATAATTTATACCCAGTTAAAATTTTGAAAATGGTAATCCAAAAAACAATAATATACAGGACATGGAATTTGTGGCAGAATTTACAAACGTATAGGTACTGTATATTTCAAACGCTAGCGAATAACTGCAAATCAAATGTGTATATTTGCAATTGTGTATTATGTCAGATGTTGATATAGGTGTTTCTCAGGTTTTATTTCAGAAAATGGGGCATAGATATTTAAATTGCTTTGTTTAAACATAAAACATGCTCATTAATATGTTTTTACATTTTTAATCTAAGTAGATTAAAATAAGATTTTCACTAAGCTTATAGAGTATCTATTAACTTTTGAATTTTTAATTTACTCCAAATAAGTGGTATAAAAAAATAGTCAGAACTTCCCTTGCTAAAAATTAGTATTAGTGATACATAATATGTAGATAAAAACCATTTAAATAAAAATCTTTCACAATTTCTTCTTTTTACGCCTACCTATTTTTCTACTTACTTTAATTTCATTAATTATTATTGAGAACATAATTGAAAAAATGCCGATTTTTGAACTTAAGACATACGGCAACGCATGCGCAAAATTAACCCATCTCTTCCCATCTATCAAATATTTATTTTACCCTGTAATGTTATATTGCCATTGCATCTTTGTCTAAAATGATACAGAATCTACTGATACAGAATACGAATTAAACAAAGACAATTTACGTATACATCACTGCAAACACTTTGGAACACAATTAATTTTATTAATTTGGTTGTATCTAAAAGAATACAAAATGCTCTGGGACTTGATCCCGAATCCAGGTTCACTGACGCATTTGCATTTAAATGGGATATCTATTTTTACACTTTGCCACAGTCCCCTCTTGTTTCTTGGACTCTAAACAAAATTATTAATGATAAAACGATTGTCGTTCTTCTGGTACCCAATTCTCCTAAGAAATACAATTATCCTACTGCACATACCCAAAATCCATTTTCATGGAAACTATTTGTTAACCAGGTGGACCTTAACCGATAAAACAAGGTAATATAAGTAATACTGGCAACGTGGCGCATGAATTGCACGAATCGTCATAGGGTTACCGCCGCGAAATAAAATATTCTGAGCGCATTGATGTCTCCAAGCCGTTTCACGTGCGCCCATAAGGATAGGTCTTCTATCCGTAGTAGAATATTCTTTGGTATTACGTACCAATTCTTATCGCACTAGCCTTGTGACAAAATTCTTCCAATTTTTATTGTTCTATTTAGCATTTAATAAAGAATTGTGCAGGTGAAAATTTTTACATCCAACGCAATAAGGCAAAATCCACTTTATAGTATACAAATTGACTTACTTAACCCAAAGTTTGAATGGTTTTTATAGACTTTAAGTGAACAGCTCCGTTAATGAAACCGAAACAAGAATTTCAGCGAACAAATAGATTAGGAAATTCGTATTTATCCAAGCAAATTAAGTTATATAGTTTAGAAATGAATATAAAAGTTCCTTCTAAAATTAGAACCGTTTTAACAAGACGATGTAACTACAAAAAATACACTCAACAATTTAAGGCAAAATTACTATATTTCTATTTCGGTATTAATATTAATTAATTATGCTTTACCAACTGGTAACGATTGTACTCTCTGAACAAATTTAAATAGAAATGATATTTTGAAAACTTTCTTTCATTAAGACAAATAACATTGTTCCACTTTCGATTTCTTGATCCTTAGAATGAAAGGATCTCAAAAGAATAGATACGACAAGGCGAAATCAGAAAAAGTCTTAAGTCCAACTGGAATCCTGAATGGATTAGCTTAATCCTGTTTGATGAAAGCGAGGGTTCTAGAAATCCCTAGCAGGAGGAATCTGAAAGACGATATTTAGTACATAATGTTCTCAAATTTGCCCGTACTCAATTTGTAGTCGGATTAGCATTGTTGGTAAATTCCATCATCTAATTATTTTACTGCTGAAGGATCGCGGTTTTGAATTAAAATTTGGCACCTGCATTGGTTCATGGGAAGGAGTTAGAAATGAATTAGGAATCTAAAATGGTTTTTATTTTGTTTGAATTTTTTAAGTAATAGTAGGCAAATTGAACCGTGTATAATTGCGAAGGGACCATCTTGTGACATGAAAATGATAGTTGGTAGGTCAATATCCTCCTTCCACAAGCAGCAACTTAAAAATTTCAGTGGCAGTCTACCATGTGACCTCCCTGTGAAATGGAAGTTAAATAAAATAAATAAATAATTAAATAATAATTTATTTTCCAAAACACAAACATACATTTATTATTCCTATACAAACAGTATTTATTCTAACCTACAACCTCACCTACCCCCATAAGTACATGCAAGAAAGGTAATGCTTTCAAGAACCCTTAAATTTCATTATAAAAGATTCAGTAACGTCATACAAACACAAATCAGTCAAAAATTGTCTTAACTTTTTCTTAAACGTAGCCACACTATATCCATCTTTAAGTAACCCGGCAGTTTAATATACATCCTAATTCCTAAATAATTAGGAATTTTTTGGGTTATTTTACATTTAACTGGCAGTTCCTTTAAATCGTTTTTCTGTCTTGTATTCACAGGATGAATGTCGCTAACATGTAATTTATATTTCTTTACAAATGTGCAAACGCACAACTCGTAAACAAATAATGCTGGAACCGTCAAGATATTAAAACAAAATCTTTTAAAGTACTTTTACAAGACTGGCCCCTTAATCATCTATATAGACCCCCGCAGAACATTCTTTTGAGCAACAAAAGCAAATTTACAAAGATCTTTAAAATTAAAATCATTCAAACCAAGAAAATTTGCACAATCCTACATCATTAATCCTTCGTTCTCCAAAAACACATCAACTTCCTCAACAGTGCAGGTGCAGAATGGATATTGTTTGTGGGATCCAGAAAAAAAATAGTAATAACTGCACAGAACGTTGAACTTAGTGAGGAAGCAAAACAAACCGATTTGCTTGAAATAATGGTTGAAGATCATCTTAAAGAAGAAGATACAGAATCAAATAAAGGCAATGAACAGTTTGAAAACGAAAACACAAACAGTCAAAATGAAAGCTCTGGGTCCAAAAAAGAAATAAGAGCAAGAAGCAACAGAAAAATAAGGACCATCAAAATACCTTAAAGACTGTAGTATATAGTAAATATATGGATTTTGACTTGATTACAGTGTTATCAGTTCATAGTTTTTCCTCATGAAGATTCAGGAAGCTATAATGAAGATAGTTTCTATGGGCCAAGGTTGGAAAGCTGCTATAAGAGAGAAAGTATCTTTAAAATAATAAAACATGAAAAATAGTGCGAAGCTCAAAATTATTGACCCGAAGTGCCCTTTAAAGGCAAAAAAAGAGAAGGAAAAATAGTTTAAAAGGCATGTCTAGTAGCTAGAGGTTATAAATAGAGTGAAATGCAAGAAGAAGTGTGTGCTAATATCGCTAGAATGAATGTATCAGAATCCTGTTATCACTTAGTGTTTAAAGAGGAATGTTTATTCATCTACTGGCCTAAAATTGCGCCCGAGGAACAGCATCGAACACGATGAAAGGAGAGGTATTTCAATGGCGGCTATAGAATCGTCTCCCACTTATACTATACCTGTCATGTCTCCTTACATTACCAGACTAGAGTCAAGCTCAACAGGGTCTTCTTTCCCCGCTAATTTTTCCAAGCCCCTTTTCTTGGCCGTGGTTTCGCCAGATAGTGGGTAGGGACAGTGGGAATCTCGTTATTCCAATGCCCGTCACTAATTAGATTTATTTTTGAAAGGCGCACTGGGGCCTTTTCGCGTTTTCCGTCTTTATTTATAAATAAAACAAAGACAGAAATGTGCTAATAAATCTACAGGATAGATACTATAAATATCGTCATAAGGTGTGACGCCTGCAGGTAATTCACTAAGTGTGATTTCGACCCAAATTCGTGAGGCGGGTTGTGCCACACACTTCAGTCACCACGACCACGACGTTCCTACGATGTTATTAGGATTTGGCCAATACATATTAGTCGCCTAATATGGATGTACTAATGAAAAATACTACTACAATGTATCGAACGAGACTAACAAAAATGGTTGCACCTACTATTAACAAAAACGTTAGTTGTTATGTGTGGCACAGGAAGCACACAGTATAAGCAGAGCATATCAGCTAAGATTGTTTGATGGGGGATAGCGGTCTACTGCCCGCAAGGCCAGTAGAACCACAGGGAGAGGATGGAAGTGTCGTTGTGCGTGTGTCTCTGTATACAAACAAAAAAATGCAATTTGGGCGCGGAATTGAAGCGGACGTACATGCTGTTAGTTAGTAAGCAGAAAGGAAATACAAAAGTGGTAAGTCGGTTTGAAGAGCGTCATAACACGTCGCGTCCGTTAGTTCTGCCGCGTTGGCTAGACATGAGGCTGTACGTAAAAGTGTATCGTAGTTGCCATATTACGACCAAGTTTGTCTTCCAAAGGTGGCGTATACAGTCAAGCCCCACTTCAAACAAGAATGCTCACTGCTCCCCTTGAGGGATATGGGTAGCTTAAGTGCGTCTTCAGTAGGGCCGTTACATCGCAGCCATATACCGCGCGCCCCTACGATAACTGAGCGAGACAGGAAGTCCTGTCCGGCCACGTCTTTCTGGCCCCCTCCAGGAAACCCGCGCACTCATATTTCGTTTCCTTGTCGAGCCATGCTTGGGCGAGAGGACGGTCGGTCCCATTCCAGAAGACTCGTACGTCTGCCACGACGGTCGTGAGGGCATTAATATGGATTGGGAGGTCGGGCTTATACAGGACGCCACTGCTAGACCATATATGTTACTCGGTTTCTACGGTGTAGCCCAAATGGGAAGGGGTGACACCCTATCTTGCGCATAAATTCATCGTGCCTCGCAATCCGCTGGATGTGAAACCGTTTAAATTTCTGCAGAAAATGACAAATAGTTTCAAAAGCCTCACAACTCGCGCGACATTGCTTCTACTCCTGGTCTCTCCACGGTAGTCCCGAGGGTGGCAGGTTTCCGGTCCGTAGATATACGGCACGCACCCAATCGCGACCGCGTAACCAACTCCTTCTCGCCACGTCGCGTCGCCCGAACACTCTTCTAGCCCGTGTGTTGTTGGGCCTTGCACAATCCTTTCACGTCAGGTTTGAAACGCCGCGCGCCGGCTTGTCACCCTTTTCAGAAAGTCACCACATCGTGGACCGCATTCTGTCCGGCTGCAGAACCGCGTTAATGAGCGGGTCTTTGGTCTGCTCCAAGAGATTTGCACATCGACCCATGAGCCGATAGGGCACCGATCTCACCAGCTCAACGATATTAAGTCCTCCGTCACTCACACTAGCATGGATCAGGCTATCGGGTGTAGTTTTAGCCAGATGCACATACTGCTTCACTGCCGCCCTAATTAGACGGTCGCAGTCTTGCTTGTGTTACTTTGTTGGTCCGCAGACCATGAGAAGCTTGGGAATCAAGAAAGAACGGAGGACCTCAACCCGCTGATCTGGTTTGTACAGGACAGGGAGAGCCTTATCCTGCGATGCACGATCAATGAACTGATCGGAAATGGTGTCGAATGCCTTACGTACGTGAAGCGACGCCACCTTGTATGCCTGGCCTCGGGCAAGATGCGTGCTCATGTAGGGGTCGAGCACTAAGACATTCGCCGTCATCCCATCAATCTCACTTAACCCCCTTTGATGCAGGTTGAGGATGCAAGAGTCACGAATTTGGGCATGAATAACACGGTGCAGCAGACGCTGGACCGCAGGCCCGATGATGATATGTCACCAATTGATTGCCTGACGGCGATCACCCTCCTTGGGCATCAGGACCGTTCGCATTTCGGAAAAGGACTTAGTGTGGATGTTCATGAATACTATGATTAAACAGTACAGTCAACTGAACAAAGGGTATAGACTTGACCCTGGAGACCCTTCCACGTACAGATCGGCTTTTGGTCGGCAATCAATTCTAAGTCGTCGGGGAAGGGAAACTCCAAGATACCAGCAAAGATGTCAAGTAGCTCGTTCATGGGCGGATAGATATTTTTTTCATTTGCGGCCGGACAGAATGATGCCCGCTAAGCTGGACTTAATTTTACCCCAAAGGTCTTGGCATTTCTTGTACGCACTGGCCCGGCGCCCGTTCCTAGTTCATTTCTAGTTGTAGGGCTTGGTGGCTCTTACATCACCATTACCACATACGCCACCCTTAGTTCGAGGACCGCGGGCCGTCCCTTCTGCGACCCGTGCCCAGTGGGCTCCGACAAGGAGGACAGCCAGGACTCTAAGGCAGCCACAAGTGGCTCCCTACACCCTACAAGGGCGAGGTCGACAAGCCTCCTCACCGGAGCGTCACCAGACCCGGTGAGCATCCTCCAGATCACACATAGTTGTTCGAAAAGTAGGCTATAGCCTTTCCTCCGTATAATGACGGAGAATCTCCGGAGGGGGAATGTCTCGGGGTGGCGCGAGGTTCGGTGTTATTACACAAGTATGTCGGAACCAGAGACCAAGTTAACGGTGCCAAAGGAAGACGTAGCTGGGGTCTGGGTGTAGTGGATACGAGCGACACAACAGCAAACTAAAGTTTCATTAGGTTTGGTGGATTTGAGGATTGTCTTATTTTTGTCGTTGTTCCCAGCCGTGTTCGTCCTCTTTGCGTTGGGATTGTTAGATTGTATAGAGATCGTTAGTGGAGGCTCACCTGAGTCGATGGTGATAGTTACCACATTTCCAAAACGAAGCCGCTTTGGTGTCAAGGTGTTAGGTGGGCTGCTAATCAGGCGATACTTCTTCAGAGTGCCAGACGCGTGGATTTCGTTGGTGATCGTTTGGTCGTTAGCTGCAAGTCTCGCGAATCGTAACGTCGTTGGTCTGGCTCCACCAGACTGCGGAGGAGAGGTGAGTTGCCTCGCGACAGCACTTTCATCAGCGTGTTGTCGATTCGAAATTTCCAATGTTGTCGACGAGTCGCGGTCCCGAGGCGCAGAAGATAGTGGTGAATATCTGATGAGCGTCGGTGAAGTGGGCGCGGGCAGGTCACGAACTGCGATGGGAACATCGCATTGAAGTGTGCGATGAAAACCTGGGGCGGCAAGCGATGTTGGTGTGACGGGGGTCCTAGTCGCAGTCTCAGGGTTGGGCACGTTCATGCTTGTCCTCTTCTTCATGATTCCTTGAAAATAAGCCCGCGTGCTCTCTTTAGCGCGTTGCAGGTCTTGAAATATATATGTTTTTCCCTGAAGCTCCGGATCTGATTCACAATCATGCCTGTTGCCGCCACCATTTTACCAATGAAAGGCACACCCTGGAGACCAAGTTAACGGTGTGTATCTGAGTCATAATTTCATATGCCTCAGTGTGGATTATAGGGGTCATGGTCTCTAGTACCCTCTTGTACTCCAGTGGGTGCGCCCTCCTCTCGTGCTGCCGAGTAGACTTGTAGTTATCGCATACCCTGCTGCAGATCTTGCACCAATCGCGATCACCACATAAACGCCGGGACACGTGGATCCAGTACTGCGGCTTGGAATCGAACTCCTCCCCGCAGTTGGTGCATTCGCTACATGGTTTTTTCTCCGTATTGTTAGTCGTATGGCCACCAGGTGCCCGCACCACGTGTTTGTGGGCGTACAGTGCAGTAAGGCTTCGAGTGCTGATGGCCTTGTTTATGATCGCCATGGGTGCTCCTGTATTTGGGGATTGTTAAGATGGCACTGTCCATCCAGAGCAGCCTATGAGGCTAACAGCTCTTAAGGAGCTGTCGCTTTTTTAGGGTCCTTGTTGGAGATACTCTTACGTGACGTTCCCATCCCATGCTTGGATGACACGATGCCTTAGAGAGAGTAGTTGCTTGAGCAACTCAAAAAGCTACGCAATGTTCTGACGTTCACCGTAATTACAAGAAGATGGAGAACGGGAAGAGGAGTCAGATAGGATTGGAGCGAGGGTAGATAGGTGGTTTTGAGTCGTTAGCCACAATGGTTTTATGTGCGTGGTGAACGATAGTCGGCGCGTTGCGGGACTCTCGAAAAGGAATTGTTACTATGCTCCACGCCTGCCAACAGAACGTATTCCTTGCCCCCGTGACTAATAGCCAGATATCGTTGCCCGCTCTTTGCCTTGACAGATTTTGCTAACGATACTAATGACAGAAAAATCATTACGAGGTTCATAATAAAAGTTATTGATGAAGTTATATTTTGAAAATCTAAGAAACGGTCATCTGTTTCTAAACAAAATGCAGATACTTTAACAGAAGCAGTGAGTCCATAAAAATTTCAATACTTAACGAGTAAACTTAACTTTGTTGAACTTCGAAACAAACGCTCTGTTAAGCGTATCATCATGTTTTGTATTTACAATCTGTTTAACCTAAATTAAAGTAGAATTGGGAAAAACTGTAAAAGCGTTTGTATCTCTACTAACTTTATACTGTATATGAGCTGCGTCACAGTAGCCCCACATGTTTAGTTTTTTTTTTTGGTAGACGACGGATGATGTAGGTATGTAAAGAAAATAGAGAGATTTTATGTTCTTCAGAGCAAAATGTACTTTTTCTTCTTTTAATAAAGGTTTGTGATAGTAAATAAGTTAATAATGCTACCACTAGCAGAAGACACTGGAAGGAAGTCTACATACTTGAAAAATATATAAAATGATTTACACTCTTCAAAAAGGAATTGAGATAATTTTGATATAAAATAGAGAATGTGAAAGAGGTGCTAGAAGAGCAGTAGGTAATTTTATTGAACGAAGCCGAAATCATAATGCGAGTCACAGGCTGTCATACAGGGACCTGTTTGATGCAATTAGAAAGATTTTAGAGATTGGATCCGTTTAAAATAAAAATCATTTTACCCACGAGTATTATATGAATCCGCCTAAATTGAAATTTTGGGTACTTTTGTTGCAGAACCTAACAACTCCCTGCGTTCAGGGGATCTCTCAAGCAATAACATTAAATAAACGTTATCCTTACAAAATGCAGATCGTTGGGACAATGTAACGATGTACTGTCGTTCGCTACGATTAAATAGCACCATAAAAATTTAATTGAATTTCGATGTTTAAGTAATAACTTGAACATCGAAATTTAATTTAATTTTCATGGTGTATTTTATTACTTAAATTATGCTAGAATGCATTTTGCATTGATGGCTGTTCTCAATAGGACTTCATTGTAATAGGCGTAGTACACTGAACATTATAGTTTGGATCAGTTATTGGCTTTTGTTGTATTTATAATATATGTGGGGAACTGCTACAGAGATTGCCTTTATTATCCTTATTATATCTTTTATAATTTACTTTAACGTCTGTATTTTTGCTGTTTGCATTGATGGCTGTCCTCAATAGGACTTCATTGTAATAGGCGTAGTACACTGAACATTATAGTTTGGATTAGTTATTGGCTTTTGTTGTATTTATAATATATGTGGGGAACTGCTACAAAGATTGCC
>MU182833.1:102320-115029 GCA_016904865.1 Pissodes strobi
CAGTTACATTTTACGAGTTCACATGCAAAGATGCCTCGTCAAGTTATAAGTGAGATTGACCGTGCAAGAATAGTGGCTTTACCAGAAGAAGGTCATTCTCAAAGGTTCGTGGCTAATAGAGTTGGTGTTTGGCAAAGTGATATGTCTCGCGCCTGGAATCGCTATCTCCAGAATAACTCTCTTCGTGATAGACCCAGAAGCGGTAGAAGACGTGCCACTAATCAACAACAGAACTGTTATATTCACTTAACTATCCGAAAAAAATCCGACCATGGTAATACCAGTACTCCAAAGAGATATGCATCATGCCTTGGGAGTTCAAGTATCGGTCTATACATTGCGGAGACGAATAATCGCGACAGGTTTGAGGTGTCGCCGACCAATGAGAGTACCTCGACTACAGCCTGAGCACAAAGTTCGTCGACTACAGTGGGCTCAAGAGCACGTGGCTTTACCTGCACAATTTTGGAACTCGATGTTTTTTTCTGACAAACAAGAATTTGTTTGTTGCAGGATAGTCATCGCATACGTGTATGAAGGGAGCCAGCAAGAGCTGCCCAGTTTGATCATGCACGCCCCGTGCCACCCTTTGCAGGAGGAAGTGCTATGTTCTGGGCTAATATCATGTCTAATGGTCGCACAGAATTAATTTATGTTCAGGGCACAATGACTGGAGACAGATATATTAGAGATATTCTAGATCCTTACGTCAGACTATGGCGAGGAGCTGTTGGTGATGCTTTTGTTTTTATGGATGATAACGCCCGACCTCACCGTACCAGAGCTGTAAATGAGTATCTGGAAACGGAAGGCATCAATCGTTTGGATTAGCCCGCACTATCGCCAGACATGAATCCCATAGAACATGCTTGGGACATGCTTGCCACGGCAAAGGCAGAACGCAGAAATCCACCCAGGACTATACAAGAGCTTGTTCATGCTGCTCGGGAAGAATGGCAAAATATTCCTCGACAACATATCACCAAGCTGATAGACAGCACGGGCAGGCGTCTCCAGGCTTGCATAAATGCTAGAGGTGGAAATGCCCAATATTAAAGGTTTTCAGTTACCCTTTTTAAAAAAATCCATCAATGCCCGCAAAGTTCGAGTTTTGATAAAAATTTTCAGCACCACTTCACAAAAGCACTAGAAATATAGACAATAAGACAATACACATCTGAAAATTTATTATCGGGTGAAAATATGAACTAGGAGACATTTGCGTGTGAACGAGGGGCCTCCGTTTTGTCCCGGTCCTAATTTAAATCGACTCATAGCCCCATTAAACAAAATTAAATTTTTCTTGTAAATATCCTCCTTTTTACTGTCAAATATCACAATGGCCGCAACAGAGATTTTTAAGAAGGCACAGTGTTGCCAGACGATTGCTGTAGTTTCGTTAGCAAAATTCATTAGAAAAAAATGGTGCGGTATGAGTGTCTCTACTCTTTCTTTTATTTAAGTGAATAAATGCAAAAGCACACTATTTTTTTAATCTGCATTTGCATTCATTCATCGAAATAAAAGAGACACCCATTGGATGACACTATTCCTTTGTATGTATATATCGGCAAATATTTCACTTCATACATGGCCCACCGCCCGCTTCGCTAGCTCTAGGGGCGCAACCAAACAAACTTAGCCCAAACTAACCCAAGGCATGCCCAAAATGAAGAAAAAAACTAAAACATATTTGCATTTTCGACTGACAATTTTTTTTTTATTTTTTGCATGCCTTGGGTTAGTTTGGGTTAGTTTTGTCTGGTTGCGCCCCGGAGCGACCGAAGCGAGCGGAGGGTCATGCGTGAAGTGGAATATTAAATGTACTTAAATAGTAAACAAACACTGTTATTCCCCATAAGAAAATGAGCAACTCTTGGCAACACTGTGCCAGGCCCTCGCTGTCAGTTACTGAAATTTCATAATTTTCACGTTACAATTTCATTATTTTCACGTTACACTTGGGAAAGTCGTAGTGGAAGTTTGCCGTTCTGGCTCAATTTAGGTTCAAAACTCGGACATTTTTTCGGCTCAAATGTGGCGGATCATCCGATTTTTTTGGCTTAAACTACTCTATAGGACACCCCTGTTCTAGTGAAAAATAGAAAATTTGCAAAATCGACACAACCTATATGTCATCAGACACTTAATTTGATGATATCTTTGAATATTTCTAACCTTCCTTATATTTTTTTGTATTTGGTAATTATTATACGCGGTTAACCAATTTTTATATTTTCGGATAACTCTTTTAACTGAACTCTATTCTAAATTAAAATTTTTATTACGAAACAATTTTGAACGTGTTATAAAGAGCCTTTTGAAACATACTTGCTTCAATATTGCCTAACTTTTAATACAAAAATTGAACCCTAGAGAATTTATATGAATTAACTGCGATAAACCCTTTTTTCCAAGTTAAGCGACGTCATCGATGACGTAGATACAAAACCTTCGGGAAACGAACTATACTTATTACTACAACATATTTATGTACCTAATACGTACAACAAGTATTATAGAATACCATCCTTATTTTACAAATGAAATATTATTATTATATGAAATATTTTGTACTATAAGACTATTATATAAAAAAATCTGTAAATAATTTTTGACTATCAAATAATAGTATGGTGAGAATAACACCGTGCACCTATGAGAAGGCAAGAATTTTTACGTGCTACTCCTCTGCACCTTCAGTCGTCGTTAAGGTTCGCTCTCTTGGCGCACTATTATACCACCGAACCACAGCTTATTCACTACCAGCTAGTCATCTCTACCGAAATCGGAAAGTTGAAGTGTCGGGCACTGCGCCTACCTGGCAGTGCCCTGAGCGGTCCAGTTCTTTATTTTTAATAGACGGTTGAATTTAAAATGAATTTTCGCTTCAAAATCCACGACAAATTCGTCCGAAGCCACGGCTATCGCCAAAAAAAATTTTGTGTAACACTATAATATTCTTTGCTATCGCCCTATAAAAGTCCGGAACTTTCAGATTTTTACAAAATATTGCCGTTTAAAATCGTTTTTAAACGGATTTTAAATGATAAAGAGCATATTTTATATTAAACGAACTGTCAAAAGTATTATTCAGATGTCCAGACGTTTAAAACAATATTGAGTTATGGCCCTATTCTACAATTTGCAAAATTTGGTTATTGACTTTGCCAGATCAAAGAATGCCGCCCGCAAGATGACTAGCTGCTAGTGAATAAGCTGTGACCGAACATTAACAATAGACTAGAAGGTTCACTCTAAGCCCCGCCCCCAGCATTCCTCTCCTTGCCCCGTCATGGAACCTGGTAAAATGCTGGTTAACCGCTCAGGCCACGTGCCACGTTTCACCCCGTCTGGTCTAAGGTCTGGCGTCTCGCCTTTGTAAGCGCTAAATCAAGAGTGCCGACTGAGAGTGGACCTTCTAGTCTCTTGTTAATGTTCGGTGAGTACTTCCTTGAAGCAGGTAGTTACGTGGAAAGGAAATCGGTTTATTACCATAAGATTTAAGTTGGTTTGTTACAACAATTATTATCCTGGACTTCAAGCAAATTAACGTGGATAAAGACAGATTAATTTTACCGGTACCCATGGTACTCTGTGTTACTTATAATTTATATCGACGGTATAACTAAATTGAAAAAATAATTATTTATGGCAGTTATAGTTTATACTTGAAACAATTTACTCTCTTCAAATTAATACCTGAGGTAAGACATCTGTAAAGTTAAATACAAAGTCAGCCTACCGCTGAGGTGAGCAAAAAAAAACCTGTTAAAAAGTTAAAACTGCAAAACACTGACTATTTAGTCAAACAAAGTTTCATCCACAATACCGAAACAGAATTTTTGCAGTCGACGCGCGTTTCGCTATGTTAGCATCATCAGGAGATGAGTTTTAGTCATCTCCTGATGATGCGTCACATACTACACAAATTAATTTTTAATGATATATGGTACCCTAAGTCTTCCTAGCAAGAAAGAAGTTACGCAATAACTTCTCTCTAGTTGTCTTCTCTTTTGTTGCCCAGAAAATTTAATATCACCATTATAATGGAATTCCTGACATCTTTTTAACCTTCACATCCTTCAAGTTTCGCTTCTCCGGAAAGATTCCGAATTTGGGGACCCACAAAAATTCCATCTTTAATTTTTGCATCGCCGACTCTAGCGAAAGTATGTCCTTCCTTGTTCATGGATTTAGGAAATATATCCAGTTTAGTAGAAGAATCTTCTCTAGAGAAACCACGGTATGGTATATTAGTAACATTTTTACTTCCTGGCTCTAAAGACTGTCATGATGGTCTTATTTTATTCTTCTAATGCTCTGATTGTACTCGAATGCCCCACTTACAGAGGAAACAACGGAATTTATAGATGCTTGTTACATACCAAGCAAGATGGCGACAAATTTTAAATCTCCACAATTTTGCAATTTATAAGCCTTGTATTGTGAAATCTCTAGTAAAAATTTTAAACGACTATATGATTCCTTCATGTGAACTTCATGACTACCTGGGACTGATGGCAATTTGTTTTCATTATGCAGCAACACCGTTTTAAGACTGACTTTTCATGAATCGTAGAAAGTTTTCAATCTTTTGAATTATACCCAAACTACCAAGTTGTTCTCCATGTCAAAAAAGCCTTAAGTTTTTCTGACAATTTCGGTATTCAGACATCTTTACTTAGTCTTTGAGTAAATTCTGCTGCCAGATGCCAATAACTTCACTTTTTCCTAGGACAAATCGACATCACTTATGAGATTACTTAATTCATTTTGATTGATTTTGTTGGGTTCTTTGCTACATAGTTCGGGAACAAAATCGATTTTTTTCGAGGTGGATAACTGGGCGGAATCATCTGGCACATCACCACTTGAATTTAACGGTTTATCATCAGAATCGATAGTGCACTACTCTCAGGTATCACTATGAGTACCGGACGGATGGCAGATTGCTGATTTGGATATTGTATTGCGGGGCTTTTCTTCTTGGTAATGCTCTTTTTGATAGAATGCCTCAAACACAAATAGCAATCAGTTACATCAACAGCAAACGCAATTGAACTTTCTTTTTCTGATGATTGTTCGCATAATTATTGCAACAGATTTGAGATTCTCAGCTCTTATCTTGAACTTCAATTTTGCAACAAAAATTCAGATGGTAGGCTTTTCTTATTAAAGGGCTAATAACACATATACAAAACCTATCAGGTTTATTTACAGAAGCGCGGGACATATTGCTCAAAATTCAAAAATTACTGAAGAACCAGTAGCTCTCAACCATCCAATGGTTAAAATAGGACTAACCAGCAATTCGCAATTTAATCCTAGTTCTTCACCCTCCTATTATAATAAAATAATATTTAATTTCTTAAGGCAATTCTTCAAAGTAACAACCAGACATTTAGCAGCTACCTTTTGCATTTAGGCATCAATAAAACCGGAGCCAAGTGAGACATTTGCCTGGTTTACTGTCGATAAGCATAACAAAATACACAAGATTCAGCTATTTTGATTCCCGCTACATTCTAGCTGTAGACCAATGATATCATTCCTTACTTATATTTCCACTTCCGTAAGCAACTTCCTCACCTAAGTCCTCATCCCTGTTCCATTATTAGCGTTATCTGGGGTAACGATAATAATGGGAAAATCCCGGTAACTCGCTATCTAACCTATCTAATTGCTCCAATAATTCATTGATTTTCAATGATTTCTTATCGATAACTTAAAATTTATTGAAGTATTTATTAACCTAAGGAATTTCTATTTTACAATTAAGAGTAATAGCAGGACAAATTTTATATATCTATGTTTAGTGACAAAAATAAATACCAAAAAACCCTATACAATTTTTAACTTTACACAATTATTCAGACTGAGAAGTACTGCGTTATAAATCAAGACCTGGTTATTCTTCAAGTCAATAAATATAGCGCCATCCCTAATTTGCCGTTTAGAAGATAGTGGCCTTATTTGCATTTTAAGATCCTTTAGAGTCCTACGTCATTATGCTATATTAGCCGCTTCTGATTGGTGGACTAACGTCACTTTCACTTTATCTACGGTCCAGTCAGTTTGTTCCAGCAAGACTAGTAAGTGTAGTGGTGAGATTCTGTGTTTGCAATGCGGACGACCCGCGTTCGGTTACCGCCGGGGGCACGACATGGTTTCTTTATTTTTTAAGATTATGTTTGTTTCTTTTTCTAAATTGGGGCTAGTTTGAGTTAGTTTTGTTTGGTTGCGCTCCGGAGCGAGTGAAGCGAGTGGAGGGCCATGCGTGAAGAGTTAACAGGACTCTAAAGTGACGTTAAGCCACCAATAAGAAGCGGTTAATATAGCATAGTGCCGTAGATTGGTAAAGGATTTTATAACGCGCCTTATTTGGACTTTAATGCCATAATCCGTATCATTAAATAATAATAAGGTGTTGCTTTTCCAAAAGATACAAGCAAAATAAATCAGGGGAAATTCTAAAAGAGCCTCGTCATTTGCCCTGTTATTGCTTTTTATATTCATAAAGTTTTTATATGTAGCACACAACTCGCTTAATGTCCCTTTGTTTTGCATAATTCGCACTTCTGCGAGAGTTATGTGTCTAACTCTAATTGTTACACAAATAGTTAAAATCACTTATGTTCAGTCTGTTATTTCAAAATTAATTTCCGGAAACTACAATTATAATAATTTACCTGCAAACAAAGTTGTAGCCAAAGGACCTAGAGCGTAAACTGGCACATCTTCTCCTGCATGAGTGCCCCATTGTCTAGGGACCGCTGAGCCGTGCACCTGATTTTTATCCTCCATCGCGGAAGTTGTGTTCATGGGTACAATTCTCGGAGTTGCAAATCCAGGGCCGTTTCCATAGAGAAGTGTTGTATATGGTTGCCCGTCAATATCTGAGACTTTGCTATCTGAGCCTGAAAGGGAGAAGCGAATAGATATATTTTGCTTGGTAATTAGACAAAGAAAATAAATGTATTATCCGATGTGTCCAAAGAGCGCAATAAATTACATATTTGCATGGATCTACTCACCAAGAATAGGATGTCCTCTGGGAGTTGCTTGACCGCCAATAGTTAATACGTGTGAATGATCTGACGTTACAACAATCAAAGTCTCTGTCGGGTTTACCATCGCCAAGGCAGCCAGCACAGCAGTTTCCATCGCTAAGGTTTCATCAAGAGCTCTGAAGGCGTTATTATAATGATGAGCGTGGTCTATTCGTCCACCTGGAAAGAAAGACATTTTTAATACAAATTTTAGTGGAAAGAAATAATATTTTTAATTCAGTTACTTATTATACAGGGTATTAATTAATATCATATAAATATTACAGGGGGGAGTTGATAAGACATGATCAAAAAAACGCCATGCTCGCTTTACGGGGTGACAAAGATATTTTCTTCTTTTGTATGTCCTGGGAAATTTATTGCAAATATACACTTATTATCTTAAAAAAACCCTACAGCAAAATGCTAAGTCATCGGTTGCAGTATATAGAGTGATACTTTTTTTGGGTTCATCTACCATTTTATCTTTATTTAACCTAGTTTTGTAGCAGCCTGTATGAATATTTATTTGACATTAATTTGAACTTTCGGCTCACTTATTAACTTTTTGGTTTCACGCATTATTCTCGTATCTGTCGCCGCTTTCGATTTATTTGCAAAAATAGCCATCGGGGTTAGTTATATCTTCTCTGTTGCACTTGGCCACTCCTTCATGCCACAGAACTGCCAAAGGTTTTGTAGCTTTTGCTCTTCCAACCACGACAAAAGTTTTGTTAAAAGCAATTATGCGAGGTAAAAAAATGATTTCTTTAAACATTTCAGAACGGGGCTGCATAATTACTTTTTGTAGATCTGTTGAGATAGTAATTTCGTTATCTATTCCAGATTTTGCCGAGTCTTTTGCATATTCTTCTCTGGCATTTCTGTATTTTATTTTATGATCATAATATTTTTTACAAGAATCGCACTATAGGGCGGTACTTTCAGCATAACTACTTTCTTTTTTATGGACCTCGAATGCAGAACAGGTAAAACACTCTTCTCCTCCTCACTGTGCAAAAGAAAAATCCACATTTTTCACCTCTATACGACAAAGATCATAGCTGCAAGTGAAATCTGGGTATTGGCTATTAAAGTCATTAAGCATGAAAGTAATGGTCACGTCAGACGGCAAGTAAAGGCGTTTGGAAGCATGCTCTCTTCGATAATGTGAGGTTGTAGGTCGAAAACCTTTGTCTAGAGCCTCATTAACGTAAATTTTGAATAACGTGGGAATGAAGCAGCATTTCTGTCTGAAACCCTTTGTAACTGGAATTATTTCTGATATTTCTGATCATAGTTTGATTTTAGACATCGGCTGATCGTACAGCCGTTATTGCAGTATAGTTTATTTGAGACCTGCCCAGTATATCCCATAGTTTTTGAATGAACACTGTGTCATATGCTTTGGTCAAATCCACAAACAAAAAATGCTTTTCTCAGTTTATAGCCACTTTCTCTATTTCAGTTAGACTAAGCTAAAAATGTGCTCCAGGCATGACCGACCAGCTCTTTTCTTCTATTTTATCCAGCCCGCATTTCTCCCCCATAATGTTTCTGAGAATTTTCCCATAGATTCAGCTCATAGTACTAGTGACCGAATTTGTATCTGCAATTTGAACGATTACTTCTTCTTTCCTCTTTATAAGTGAGGGTAATCCAGGCCTCTTTTCACGTCAAGGGGACTTTCTCTACATTTATACATCTCCACAAAGTACCTTTAGATGCATAACCACTTTCTGGGCCCCATAACTTATTAGCACGGCGGGAATTCCTCCAGGCTCACTGGCCTTGTAGCTTTTCATGTTTTTGATAGCTTTTTATATCATGTTTTCGTTTACATTAATTGGTTGACTTTGAACTTGATATAGCTTTGGAGAATACGTTAGGGCGGATGATCGTCCTTCTTTAGGTTGCTGAGATTAATGCTGTTTTCATGTGCTTATATTTATGGGTTGGATATTAATCTTGCTTGATGTATGATTATTCGTTTCGGTCAGCAGGTCATTAATATAGATGAGGAACAGAGTTGGTGAAAGTATTACGCCCTAGGCACGCTCGCGTTAATGGTGAATGTGTCTGAGATATGTCCATCAACTGCAACGAGCAGAGATCGGTTCTAAAGGAAACTGGTAAGGCAGCTGCAGAGAGAGGCTGGCAGTCCCAAAGACGGCAGTTTGTTAAACAATCGATCATGCCAAACTCTGTCGAATGCCTTCGAAATATTCAACCCAATCGCTCGAGATTCTCCGCAGTTCTCAATTGCCCTACTCCATATATAAGTGACATAGGCCAATATATCTCCTGTCGATCTCTCTTTGCGAAGACCGTGTTGGTTATCGCTGATTATTCTGTTGTTTCTCGAGGTACTTGAGTAGTTGCTGATTGACTACACGTTCCATGACTTTGGAGATGATGGGAAGCAAGGCAATTGGGCGATAGATAGTTTGAGGGCATGGTTCTCTTGCCTTTTTTGGAACAGGTTGCACTCGAGCGACCCTCCAAGAAGATGAGTAAATCCCCCTTCGGTAAGACAGAGAAAAAAATCGGGAAAAACGGGTGTTAGTTCGTTGGCGCAGTTCTTTAACACGATGGCCGGTATTTCGTCCGGTCCGTATGCTTTTTGTGTATCTAGTTCTTTAAGGATTTGACGAATATCACAGTGATGAAACTTGACTTCTGCCATGGTAGTGTTGATGTTCGATAAACCTGGAGCCACTGGGGCATTGCAAAAGTTTATTCCTGATCCTTTGATTGTGTGTGTCCTTAGTTTCGTCGATCACACGTTTGCATTCGTTTCTCGCTTCGACAAAATAATTGCGATTTTGCTGCCTGTACTTGTAGCTATTTCCTACCTGCAGCTCTTTGGCATCTTCTGTCGAACCAGGGCTTTTATTTTGACGGTAACTTGATGGAATTTGGGATGTATGCTTCCATTCCTGAGGATATTACTTGCGTAACCTCCTCGCAGCAGACTGACGGGTCATCTGTGTCAAAGCCGACGTCGAGCCAAGGAAAATCTAGGTAGAATTTCCTTAGATCGTCCCAGTTTGCAGAATTGTAATGAATCCTTCTGTAGAGGTGACAATTCACAACCCGGTTTAATTAGTTTTGTGGTCAGAAGTACCTAATGACGGAACAACTGTAATTGTGTACTGGTCAGGATTGGTTGTTGGGAAAAGATCCAGGAAGGCGCCGAATTCGCCCCTCTCTGAGATTCGAGTTGGTTCGTCCACAAGTTGAGTAAGCCAGCAGCTGATGGCAAATACTTCAGCTTCTCTACCTTCGTTGTCAGTCTTGTTGTGATGTTTGAGCCAGTTGGTGTTGTGGGCATTGAAATCTCCCAGAACGATTATTTCTGAATTGGGGTGATCGACCTCTATTGAGTCAAAAGTGGTAGCTAGTGTTGTAAAAAAGGTCCGGTGGGCTCTATCGCTCGGAAGGCGATAGAGACAGCATATAAAGCGGTGAACTGGAGCCACATAACGTCAAGGTTGTTCGATTCGGGTGTTTCCTCGCGATGACATGAATAGTCGCTTCGGACAAAAAGACATATTCCGAACTCATGTCTAAATCGGGTGTGTAGGTCTTAACCAGGATAGGGGTAGTTTACTGTTGTTATTGTAGAACATACTGTAGATGATGGTGTACTGAATTTTTGTTTGTATTTAGGTCTCTATGTTGCAGAAATCTATTCTATATTGGTTGCGTATCTTTGCTGTCTGTGAAATGCGGAATGAAGGGCTTCCAGGGCCACCCGGCGCCCAAAGATCCGAATTGCCTCCGGAATATTTTGATTCTGGAAGCACCATCATGTCCATATATTCCTACTGTGTGCTATCATTTTGTGTAAATAAAACATTTAATCTAAACCATGGCATCCACAAGACGTTTTTTGATATGTTTGTGGCAAATACACTTTTAAACAAAGAAGACTTGTGAAAAGGAGTTTTCTGGTCTACTTTAACGTTTGCTTCGACTCCGAAATTTCTATGTAGAACATGGGCCGAATATTTTGCGATAGTGGACAGTGGATAAAAGGAAGTGCTTAAAGCGTGGAGTGCCAATGGTTTGGAGGGTCCCAAGAAGTACTTACGCTTTTTTTGTCTTGTGAATATTAAATGTATCGGTCAGAACAATGGACACAAATGGGCATATTCTGATCTATACTTAGCAGAGATCTGTACCTGATCAACCATTCCATCATTCGGTATTCTGCCGACACTCCCGATGATATAGGCTCATCAAAGGCTGATGAAAGTCAGTTTGTGCAATCAGAAGACAATAGTGATTTTTAACAGAACAAGTCTTCAATGTTTTTAACCAACAGGAACTCAATTATATTATTAGAGATCTGAACCTTTCTAATAAATCTGCTTTATTCGGATACTAATGTTATACTTTATAATAAAGGAGATTAGGATCTGCTGCCTTACTTCTCTGAGGAAATTCGCCTGATATGCTTTAACGATTTAAGAGGGCTTTTAGAAAAAATTGGCGTTTCCAGAATATACACCAAATGAACGGAGCTTATTTATTAACAGTTCAAAAAGTAGTTTAAAATGTGTTTTGTTATATAATGGTACCAAATTTTGCTTAACATCCATTGGTCATTCTACCACATTAAACACTGGTCCTGAAAAAATAAATTATAAAGAAAGTCAATGAGTGCTTTGTGTTGACCTAAAAATTATAAATTTATAATAATAATCCGAATTGTTACTTTTCAGGCACTAAGAAAACAATTTAATTTTGTTGGATTGTTGGACTGTGAAATCATATTTTAAGATTACCAATTTGGGCAAGCATTATTACATGCAATTTTACTCTCTACACATATTTTTGAAAGCTATATATATACCAAAATGTTTTCCTCCTCGAAAAAATTAATGAAATTGAACTTAATATTTTCGCTGGAGAAATCTAGCTATAAACAGAATATGCAGTTTATAAAAAAACTTTCTAAGGACACGCTGCATATATAAAAAATAGTTTAAGAATGCGACCCTATCAAATTTACATAGTGAGACGCCACCCTGTGGACGGTATTCACTATCACAAGGTTATGCGAGGTTATACGAGTAATATTGTTTTAGCCTCATATATCCTTCAGCTCATCCTCTTCATAATTTACTTTTATAATATTACATAGAAAGTTAAGATGACGATATCAATTCGATCTCTTTGCCCTTAAATCTTTAATCTCCAAGATATTTTATGGGCTTTTTACAGCAAAAAGATCAAAACGAGCCAGCGCAGCGTCAGAAAATACTGTATAATTAATGATATTCCTACGAACTTTGTGACTGGATAACGATAACCTAGAGACCTTTGAATTCAATATGCTAAATAGGATTTTGACTTTTGCCTTTGTGGTCGTTTCATTCGGAGATATTTCTCCTAAAGTCGGTGTTATTCTACAAGATAGAAGTAAGAAAATGTATAAAGGAAATTAACTTTCCTAATATTTCAAATAGTTTGAGGATAAGCTCTTTCATCGAAAATCCATTTGCAAGTGGCTTTTTAGATAATTGTAAAGTGATAGGGCGACATTTCTAAAGTAATTCGACTCCGCTGAAAATCTAGACTGAAGTTAATATATCTAAGATGGCGACTAATATACGACGGTGAAATGTGTCTCAATGTTTCGAACATGA
>MU182833.1:115429-154383 GCA_016904865.1 Pissodes strobi
TGTGGCGGCTTTACGTCTCCCAAACTTGCCTTGTATATAACATTAGAAATTAGTCTGTATGCACCATTTTTGTACATATCACCCTGTATGGATTTCGCCTTAGGTAGTTTTTATTATATTAGATTTTTAGGTTTTTCCCTCAATAACGCCGACATTGTAAATATGCATTAGCCCTAGAAAACCCTCCTTGTAAAATATTAATCTCATATCGGCTAGCCTGAAGCTCATAAACCTCGACCGTCGTAAAGGTAAAATATATTCAAACTTTTCCATCATAAAATCCAATCAGGAAAAACCCAAGTATAGGTAGCTCCGAAGGTACCTCGAACAAAACGGCAAAGAGATCCGGATGAAGAGAGGGAAAAACGAGCCGACGAAGGGACAAGATTCGACTGAGAGAGTTAGTTCATCTAGACAGATCATACAGGCATATCTTTTGAGCCCGCTCTCTCAGTCAGGCATTCATTTCTAAAAACATCCTAGTGTAATTCTTTTAGATTTAAGTATAACGACAGAAATATAGTTTGTTTTCTGTTCGCATATAGTCACGGTAGTTTTATTTACGCTCACTCTCCAGTGTTCGAAAAAGGCGATTGTTGTCAGCATCATACGACAGCAACGCGCCAAAGTGGTGACCCCGACGTGATCTGATCGTGAGTGTAAACAGTGTATAGTGCCGTGCAATAAGAACATTGAAGATACGTGTAAGTACTTTTGCAAATAACATTGACTTTTCGTGATTTCTCTGACTTTTTCTGCGCTCAAAGTGATTTTTTTTGTGAAACTCTAGACATATTTTAAGCATACATTTTTTTTCTCTCGCTTAAAATGCCTGACAGTGTAGTAGCTAGTGACGCCTTAGTCCCGATCGCGACAAATTCCGCGCCGCGACTCCCGGATCTTGACCCGACGGACCCCGAATTATGGTTCGTGATCGTCGAAGCGTGTTTTCATCGGGCAAACATCACGGATACGCAGCAGCGATATCTAGAGCTTCTCGCAAAATTGCCTCCGCGGTATATCAAGGAAGTCCGCGACGTAGTGACCCGGCCAGTAAACAACGACTCATATGATGAACTCAAACGGCAACTCATTAAACGGTTAAGCATCAGCCAAGAGCAGAAAATCAGGCAGCTTTTAGATACTGAAACCATGGGCGGCGACAAACCCTCGCAATTCCTCCGACGGCTACAGGCACTAGCAGGATCAATTGTGCCAGAGCCCTTGCTGAGAAGCATTTGGGTAAGACGCCTACCAGACGATATACAGCCGATTTTAGCTACGCTTACACAACAACCTCTTAGTGAAGCTGCTGACTTGGTAGACAACATCTTCACAGCTTTGCCAACAAAACTGGCCGTAGCCGCAGTTACTTCCACTACGGTTCAGAAAACCAGCCTCCATACGCTTATACAGCAGCTAACTTTACAGCTTTTCGACGTAAAAGGAGAGCTTGCAAGCCTCAAGCAGGACATGAGCGCACCTAGAGGAGACCATAGCCCGCGATCACAGTTCCGTCCGCGATCACAATCGCGTCCGAGATCTCCATTCGCGCCCAGAGAATCGCCTCCTGCTGGTATGTGCTGGTACCATTGGCGTTTCAAACAAGCAGCTCGCAAATGCACCGCGCCTTGTTCATGGACCCAGGGAAACGACAACGGCGGTCATTAGAAGCGGCTAATGATACTCGCCGCAACAACTCGCCCCGCTTGTTTGTCTGCGACCGCAAAACCCAAATCCAATTCCTGATTGACACTGGCGCCGACCTCAGCGTTTTCCCGCGACACCAAGTGCATGGTAAACAAACCAAGTCCGCCTATGAACTCTCAGCTGCAAATGGTTCGCCTATAGCCACATACGGGATAATTACACGTAATCTAGACCTTGGACTGCGTCGCGATTTCCCATGGAGGTTTGTCATCGCCGACGTCTCCAAGCCCATCCTAGGAGCAGACTTCCTAGCACACTATGGGCTACTTCCAGACTTGCAGAGAGGGAAACTCCTAGACTCCACGACACAGCTTACTTCACGAGGCGAGGTGACTGAGTATGGAACCCAGACAATCAAAGTTATCAGTGGCACATCACCCTTCCATACGGTCCTGGAAAAATTTCCAGAAATCACACGACCAGACGGCGCACTCAGTGGAATTCAACATGAAACCAAGCACCACATCCTCACCACACCCGGTCCACCAGTTGCGCAGAAACCGCGACGCCTGGCACCCGACAAACTCAAAGCAGCCAAAGCAGAATTCGACGCCATGCTCAAACTAGGCCTTGCACGTCCATCCAAGAGCCCCTGGTCCGCACCACTACACCTAGTTCCAAAGAATGACGACGAATGGAGACCATGTGGGGATTACAGAGCCCTGAACAGCCGTACCTGTCCCGACCAGTATGGCGTCCGCCATATCCAGGACTTCGCTCAAGAGCTGCAAGGTAAATCCATTTTTTCTACCATAGACCTAATACGCGCCTTTAACCAGATTCCAGTTGCTGAAGAGGACATCCCGAAAACCGCCATTACCACGCCATTAGGCCTGTATGAGTTTCCGTTCATGACATTTGGACTCAGGAACGCAGCACAAACATTTCAACGCTTCATGGACGAGGTTACCCGAGGACTGGATTTCTGCTACACTTACATCGATGACATCCTCGTCGCCTCAACGTCAGTCCAAGAGCACCTTCAGCACCTGGAGGTACTTTTCCGGAGACTCAAGGAGTATGGTATCATCCTAAACCCCAGCAAGTGCGTCTTAGGAAAACCAGAGGTGAAATTCTTGGGATATCTCGTCTCCAGTGGTGGCACGCGACCCCTACCAGAGAAGGTCGAAGCAATCCGGGCCTATTCGAAGCCTGACACGGCCAAGCAGCTCCGCCGATTCTTGGGAATTGTAAATTTCTACAGGAGGTTCATTCCCAAGGCAGCAATGACCCAAGCCCCGCTGAACAACCTTCTCAAAGACAAGGTCAAGGGGAAGGCACCACTACTCTGGACTCCGGAAGCCACCGCCTCGTTCGAGGCCTGCAAGGAAGCGTTGGCTCAAGCTACGCTGCTGTCACACCCAGAAATTGATGCACCGCTCGCTATTTTCTGCGACGCCTCAGATTTCGCAGTCGGCGCCGCCCTCCAACAGTGGGTAGAAGGACAATGGCGACCATTAACATTCTTTTCCAAGAAACTCAGCCCTACAGAATGCAAGTATGGTGCCTATGACCGTGAACTTCTTGCTATATACCTGTCTGTGAAGTATTTCAGGCATATGGTAGAGGCAAGAAAATTCGTCATCTTTACAGACCACAAGCCATTGACGTACGCCTTCCGCCACAAGACGTCACAGATATCGCCTCGACAGTTCCGACACCTGGACTTCATCAGCCAGTTCACAACCGATGTTCGACACATTGCTGGCAGCGACAACGTAGTCGCCGACGCACTCTCCAAAATCGAGGAGATCCATGCGTCAATCAACTATGAGGCCCTAGCAACATCGCAGCGCACCGACGGAGAACTGGCCAGACTACGACAGGACCGTTCAACAGGGTAAACCTGAAACAGATTGCAGTTCCTGGCAGCACCTGCACCCTCTGGTGCGACGTTTCGACACCTACCGCTAGACCCTTCATCACGACACCCTTCAAGAGAACAGCGTTCGATAGCGTACATCGCCTAAGCCATCCTGGCGTAAAAGCCTCAGTCAAGCTGGTAACGCAACGGTACGTGTGGCCCTCCATCAAGAAGAACTGCAGGAAGTGGACGCAAACCTGTCCGGAATGCCAGCGTTCCAAGATCACGCGTCACGTAAAAAGCCCCGTCGGAACATTTGTACCGCCGTCTAGCCGCTTTGACCACGACCACCTAGACATAGTGGTGATGCCGCTATGTGAAGGATACCGGTACTGTCTCACCATGATAGACAGATTTTCCAGGTAGCCGGAAGCAGTACCATTGCAAGACCAGGAAGCAATCACCATCGCACGAGAATTCTATGAGGTTTGGATATATAGGTTTGGCGTTCCATTGCAAGTCACCACCGACCAAGGCCGCCAGTTCGAGTCGCATCTATTCAGGCACCTCACCAACTTGATAGGAACCATTCACATCCGCACCACAGCCTACCATCCTGCAGCCAATGGGATGGTCGAGAGATTTCACCGCCAACTGAAAGCAGCTTTAAGATGCCACCAGACTCGTTGGACCGAGAGCCTACCGACGGTCATGCTAGGCGTTCGAATGGCCTGGAAGGAAGATCTCGGTGCAACCGCTGCAGAGATGGTCTACGGACAACCCATCCGCCTACCTGGCGAATTCCTGACGTCCCGATCACCAGACGCTATGGATGATGGTTCCTCTACCTACATCAAGGAGCTTCAGCAACGCTTCAGCGAACTCCGTCCCATCAATGGTAGTAACCATGACCGCAGGAGGAACATTTTCATTTTTAGGGACCTTAACACTGCCACCCACGTCTTTATCCGCCACGACGCCCAGAAGAAGCCACTACAACAACCCTATGATGGTCCATTTCCCGTGATAAGCCGAGACGAAAAGACGTTCGTCATCGACGTGAGAGGACGCGAGGTCACCGTCACCATCGACCGACTCAAGCCAGCCTATATCCTGGACAAGGACCCGGTCGACGTACCAATCCCCCAGGACATAGACGACAGTTACGACTTGCAGCCACCACCAGTCCGAGAAGCTGCAGCTCCACAACCGCAACCGCAACCACAACAGGCAGGAGACGCAAACCAGCCAGCGGCAGGAATCTATGCTCCTGCAGAGACGATTCGCCACCTACCGCAGCGGCAAACCAGATCCGGCAGACATGTCCGCTTTCCCGAGCGCTTCCAGGCTGGGTTTTCGTGATTCTAAATCACTGGCAGGGGGGTGCTGTGGCGGCTTTACGTCTCCCAAACTTGTATATAACATTAGAAATTAGTCTGTATGCACCATTTTTGTACATATCACCCTGTATAGATTTCGCCTTAGGTAGTTTTTATTATATTAGATTTTTAGGTTTTTCCCTCAATAACGCCGACATTGTAAATATGCATTAGCCCTAGAAAACCCTCCTTGTAAAATATTAATCTCATATTGGCTAGCCTGAAGCACATAAACCACGACCGTCGTAAAGGTAAAATATATTCAAACTTTTCCATCATAAAATCCAATCAGGAAAAACCCAAGTATAGGTAGCTCCGAAGGTACCTCGAACAAAACGGCAAAGAGATCCGGATGAAGAGAGGGAAAAACGAGCCGACGAAGGGACAAGATTCGACTGAGAGAGTTAGTTCATCTAGACAGATCATACAGGCATATCTTTTGAGCCCGCTCTCTCAGTCAGGCATTATATAGTTTGTTTTCTGTTCGCATATAGTCACGGTAGTTTTATTTACGCTCACTCTCCAGTGATAGAAAAAGGCGATTGTTGTCAGCATCATACGACAGCAACGCGCCAAAATTATTATACTTCGCAGCCTCGTCTCAGATTATAAACACCATGTAGTTGCAGTGCGACGTACCTATTCTACGACGTTCAAAGAAAAATAAAATTTTTTGCCTTCGCTGACTAAGCATACCGGGCCACACCGGGTCTCGCTGCTGCAATATTCATTGTATCGTGTCGTATCCTATCGATAAGTACGTTCAAGTTAAATAACGCTTGTGAGTGTTTTGTGACTATGTCGAAGCGAAAGAATCGTGAATCTCTGCAGGAAATTCAGCATAAGATGAAAAGCCTTAATAAAAAGCTTAAGAGGTACAAGAGAAGTAAGTAGATTATATGTGTTTCTTTGTTTTAGCATGGTGATATCCCAAGATGAATTGTTCAGAAATTGCTTCTAAAATGATATGACAATTTAGATATTAATATTATTATATTATATTAAATTTCGGAGGATAACTAAGAATAAGAGCCGGCGCCCAGAGCTTCATTTTACCTTAATTTAAAGTATCTGTGGCATTTTTTCGGTTACATTCGTATCGCCTTTTCTTAAGTCAGCGATCCTAACGCCGCTAACAGATTATAATTTAGATTCCTCCCGAATACCAACATTGGTTTTTTCGGTTTGACCTGGAGATATAGGCTGAAATATTTCATGCTCTTTGTCTCGCACGGGCCAGGGTCAGAGGAGCCGTAAACACTTACGGCGGAAATACGTGAAATATAAACAACGGCCTGATGAATATATTTTTTTATTATCAGTTTTATTTTCATCGGCGATTCATGGGCAGACTATATTGTTTTGTCTTATGAAATGTAAATAGGTAGTCAAATAATTTAATAAAGTGAATAATTATTGTTATTGCAATTATTCACTTTATTTCAGGCAGAAAGTACAGTTCAAGTGAATCTGAAGATTCGGGCTCATCAATTAGTTCCGCCAGTGGGGATCAAGAAGATCCGATAGAGGTAACGGGTCAACCTCAACAAGTAAGTCAGAACCCAGTTGACATTCTTGGTACTGACCCGCTAGCCGTAGCAGCGGTCGAGCCAGATATACATGCTGAAATCGCTAGCAGGTGGACAACGTTTAGTAGAAATGGCATGGACAAGAATGAAAGGAAATCCTTGATTGAGAAATACCCTAGACCCAATAATGTAGAGGGTCTTTTACCACCAAAACTCAATTCAGAAATTAGTGCTTGCCTAACAGAAGCTCTAACTAAACAAGAAAATTTCCTTTTCCTTTAGCCAGACGATCGAGATTCAATCATCGCAAGAAAACGAAGGGGAGCAGCAGAAGAGACCAGAGACAGAAGAGGAGCTGGGAGAAGAGAAGAGACTTCAGGAAGTAGTAGAGGTAAAGGTTGTTGGTTGTCTAATTAATTTTTATAATAATTGGCAAAATATTACAAAAAACTCTCTGATACTCGATTGGGTTAAGGGTTATAAACTTCCTTTATGTAGACGACCCAGCCAGAGTAAATTACATAAAAATCCAGTTACCCAATTTTCCCATCAAGAGATACATCAGACGATTGCTGATCTTCTCAGCATTGGTGCTATTACTAGATCTTATCATCAAGACGAACAATTTATTACTAGCTTCTTTATAATAAAGAAATCTAATGGGTCCTTACGATTCATATTAAACCTTAAGGAATTTAACACATTTTTGGTAGATCCACCACATTTCAAATTAGAGGACTATAGAAGTGCCAAAGACCTAATTCATCAACGCAACTTTTTATGTAAGATTGATTTAAAGAATGCCTATTATTCAGTGAATATTGACGCTCAATATCCAAGGTACCTTAAGTTTGAATATAACGGGTCCCTATATTCCTTTACCTGCCTACCCTTTGGGCTCTCGATTGCGCCATATGTCTTTACTAAATTATTAAAACCAGTCCTTACATACATAAGGAATTTAGGTATAGTTTGTGTGGGATACCTTGATGATATTTTATTAATTTCATCAAGTTATGAGGAAGGTTTTAAAAATTCGGCTACAGTTGTAAACTTCTTAGCATCATTGGGCTTCATTGTAAATAAAGAGAAGAGTATATTATTGCCCACTCATGAATGTAAATTTCTAGGGTTTAATTTTAATACTATTTCAATGAAAAGGTCATTACCTTTTGAGAAGAAACAAAAAATTGCATTAGCCTCTAATTCACTTTTTACTCAAGAACCTTGCCCTATTCGTGACCTAGCAACTTATATTGGGGTTCTTGTGGCGGCATGTCCAGCGACACATTATGGTTGGGCACACGTGAAACTTTTGGAACGGGCAAAATGTCTAGCTCTTAGAAAGGGGAATAATAATTACAACAAGAAGATTAAAGTTCCTTTATTTATCAGGAACGATCTTTTATGGTGGCGTAAAGTAGATCAAAATCCAGGGAATAATATTAGTGAACCAAAATACCAGTTAGAAATTTTTTCAGATTCCTCAAAAGATGGGTGGGGAGCAGTATGCAATTCTATACGTACGAGAGGCTATTGGAATATTGAAGAGAAGACTTGCCACATAAATATTTTAGAATTAAAGGCTGTTTTAAATGCTCTCAAGTCTTTTACAAAAGAAATAGGAAATATAAACATTTTACTTAGGGTAGATGACACGACAGCATTAGCGTATGTAAATAAAATGGGTGGTATTAGATATAAAAAGTTAAACCAAATTGCTAGAGACATTTGGGATTATTGCGAAAAACGAAATATATACGTTCATGCTTCATATATCAACACATGCCATAATACTATCGCAGATTTTGAATCTAGAAACCTTAGATGTGAGACTGAATATGAACTCTCTCCAAAATGTTTTGCAAGAATATGTCAGGCTTTTAATGCGCCACAAATAGATTTGTTTGCCTCGAAACTTAATGCTAAATGTAAAATATATGTTTCTTGGAGGCCAGACCCCGATTCCATTTCAGTCGATGCCTTTCTTATGTCTTGGGGGGACTGTTATTTTTATGCTTTTCCTCCTTTCAGTATAATACACAAAACCGTTAAAAAGATCATTAACGATAAGGCAACTGGTATTTTAATAGTTCCAAAATGGCCAAGTCAGCCTTGGTATCCGGTCTTCCAGAAACTACTTACTTGTGAACCAATATATTTTGGTCCTCACAAAAATTTACTTACGTCTCATTTCAGCAAACCTCACCCGCTGTACAAACAACTTATCCTGGTGGCAGGGAAGTTATCAGGACATCTTTTCTCAAGAGGCTAGTCCCTGAGGTTGGTATAGAAGCCATTCTCTGCTCAATAAATAAGAAGACCCACCAACAATACGACTGTATTTTTAAAAAATGGTGGACTTATTGTGGTAAGAATCTACTTGATCCTTTTTCCTATAATCTTCGGGAGGTCATATCCTTCTTGACAGAAGTATTCAAATCTGGAATTTCTTATTCGAATATTAATATTCATAAATCAGCTCTTGCAATGATACTGACCTTCAAAGAAGAAGATCCGCACATTGTTTAGAGATTTTTAAAAGGGTTGTATAATATTAACCCCCCAAAACCTAAATACAATTTTACATGGGATCCACACCCAGTACTAATAAAAATGTCAGAATGGTACCCTTTAGACAAAATTTCTTTAAAACAGTTAACCCTTAAAATGGTTGTTTTATTGGCCTTGATATCCGGACAGAGGTTACAGACCCTGGCCAAGATCAATTATAAATTAATAAAAGAGACAAAAGATAGTTTGCAAATATTTGTATCAGAAACGATCAAAACTTCGGGAAAAAATAGACTCCAACCAGTTATTATTTTACCATTTTTTAAAGAAAAGCCAGAACTCTGTTTAGCTTCTACACTTATCGAATATTTAAAGAATACTGCCCTCATACGGCCAGAAAAAGAGGACAGACTAATTTTAACTCTTAAGAAACCCATTCACGCTGCCTCCAGTCAGACTATCAGTCACTGGATTAAAAATGTGCTGGGAGAATGTGGAATAGACACAAACATGTTCTCTGCCTATTCTTCCAGACATGCCTCCACCTCTGCAGCATTTAAGGGTGGTGCTAATATTGAATCTATTAGGAAAGCAGCAGGGTGGACAGAGCGGTCGAGAGTTTTTTCCAAATTTATATATATAATAAGCCCATTTTGCCAGACATGTACGACTTTGCCAATAGCGTTTTAAAAGGATCAGGTATTTCATAGTTGTTATTGTTAGCTAAGAATTTAGTGTTGTTCGTTACCTAGGTTATTTCTTAGTTTAGGGATTATATAGGATTAGGAGCTTCACACTAATGATCACAAATTAATTTAGGTAGGCTATATACGGTATTACATATATTTTAGAGTAGCTATTAGCAGCTATATTATCATAAACTCAATAATTATTGAACGAAATAGCCATATTTGATAAGCATAATGTAGTTATACGTATATAATAATAAATTTACTTATTAGGATAGAGCTAAATTAATTTTGTTTTCCAAGACAAGAGTCTCAGTCTAGATTGCCATATGCTTTGAACATCTACATGGTGTTTATAATCCGAGACGAGGCTGCGAAGTATAATTAGAAGATCAATCGACTTACCTGTAAGGAAGAGTGATCCTAATTATACGAGCAGCCTCGTCGAAAGATTATAAATAACCCATCCCTTGTAAGTAGACTACCCTCCCCTTGGCAATCTAGACCTTCTAACAATGAATATTGCAGCAGCGAGACCCGGTGTGGCCCGGTATGCTTAGTCAGCGAAGGCAAAAATTTTTATTTTTCTTTGAAAGTCGTAGAATAGGTACGTCGCACTGCAACTAGATGGTGTTTATAATCTTTCGACGAGGCTGCTCGTATAATTAGGATCACTCTTCCTTACAGGTAAGTCGATTGATCTTCTAATTTTAATTCCTGGTTTCCCCTTTTGCGGCGTGGCATTTACACAGACAACACAACATAGGTTTAAATTATTCTCGCTCCCGAAAAACCGACGAGCATTAGAGAATTGAAATGATACTTCGGATGAAAAGGATTTTATAATATAAAAGAAGGATTTCCAACCAGTAAAGGATCTAAATAACTAGAACTATATGTTATTATTTAAAGCAAGTGGGTCCGCCGTATATTATTGCACAGTGGTAACTCGTTGCAAGGCCAACGTTAGTCTCTGGCAGCGGCCGGTGCGATAAATTCAATTGTGTTTTAAAAAATTGCTTGTCACTCCAGTATTTAGTGAGGTGGTTTAACAGTGGCTTATACCTTATTACTCTCAAATATCACTTTAAGAAGCTGCGTGTGTGTCTTTAATAAATTTAATTGTGACTTGAAGTGTGTTGCAATAATTAAAAAGATCGCTTCACAGCATCGTATCTATATTGTATTATTCTAAGGTATTACTGTTGTGTGTCTATAGAAAATGTACTTGGGTTTGCGCATGAGCTGCGTTAATTACAACAGTGGCACGGCACATATAACAACATGTGCCGTGACAGTGGCATTCAACCAGTAGTGTGTTGCAGCCGGCGCAGCGGCGCAATCTACCCCAAACTTACTAAGTTAATCGGAGATAGTCTAGGTACACCTGATGTAAATACAGGTAAAGTAGTAGCACAGCTTATTCAATAACCAGCTACTCATCTTGCGGCGGCATCCTTTGATTTGGGAAAGTCAAGTGAAAATTTTAGAAGAGGGCCATGAGTTAATATTTTTCTAAACGTCTGGGCATCTGAATAATACTTTTGACAATTCGTTTAATTTAAAATACGATGTTTCATCGTCTAAAATCCGTTTGAAAACGATTTTAAATGGCAAAATTGTATAAAAATCCGAAATTTCCGGTCTTTTTAGGGCAATAGCCGCAGCTTCGGGCGAATTTGTCGTGGATTTTGAAGGGAATATTCATTTTAAATTCAGTTCGCTTCGTGTCATTACATGGGCTGAAAAATCACGAGACCGTGAAACTGAACCGCTAAGGGCACTGTCAGGATGCGCAGTGCCCGACACTCCAACTTTCCGATTTCGATAGAGATGAATAGCTGGTTATTGAATAAGCTGTGGTAGTAGCCAATAATTACTATTGTATAGTACTAGTTGAATTTAACTGGGTTTGTTTAAAACCTCTAGTACCGTTCTCAATCTCACATCTGCTGACCCTATAGCCATACTGACGAGCTGTTATACGGCGAAACGCGTCTATGGATGGGTCGGCACTGTCGGCAGATGAGAAAGAACTGAAAGTACACAAGTACAAACTTTCTGATGCATTTAACATGTCTTTTCCATGCAAGAAGTGCGCGAAACTATTTTTCGTCTCTAGAAAATATAGTTGTTGTATTTCAACGTGTATCGCAAAAATTAGTGGCGCATTTCGTATCAAAGAATGAAGTGGTTATGCCACACCTGGAAGTTGGTAACGTGTCTTATTTTAGATCGATCATCCTGACGCTCGAAATTTTTTACCTTAAGTACCCGACAAACTTGAAATTTTGTAGCGTGAAGCAAATATATTGGCACCTCGATACAGCCGAACCTTTTTTAGTATTCTAACATATTCATACATAAGGTCTTAGTATTGCTAACCATCAATTTACTAGTGAGAAAACTCTTCAAGATCCGCATTGGCATTTTCCACTGCCCGATCCTCGTCCACTGTCACAATGATGGCGGCATCATCCGCTTACAAGACTAGTCGTTCATACAATATATGATCAAGTAACGCGTTAACGAAAAGATAAAAAACCAATGATCACAAAATACTACCTTGAGGGGTGCCAATCTCGTGGTCGAAAGTTTCCGATTGGTTCTTTGCCAATTCACTGGCAAACGTTCTCTCGGACAAAAAAGACACAGTACAAGTTTTAATAATACCATGAAAATCTAATTTGACAAGTTTCAACGAGACGAAGTTTTTATTCATAGTATCGAATGTGCGAGTTAGGTCAAATAATATGGAGGAAACGGTTTCCCTATTATCGAGCCTCCCAGCCACATGCTGCACAAGGTGAACAGATTCCGTATTTTACGGAACCCACCTATCACTCAAAACTTGATCTATTCAAAAACTAAATATTTTGTGGAAAACAGTTCTTTCATAAATCTTATAAAACACAGTTAATGAAATCGGTCAATAATTTTGGACCTTCTCAAGCTCACCCTTCTTAAATATAAGTACCTGAGCACATAGAAAAATTATTAGTTGAGCAAGTATATCCGATACAGCGCAAATAACCATTTTAACTTTATTGGTATTTCATCAAATCAAGTCGACGTTTTACAGGGAAACCCCTTCATGATGTTCACATTGTCAACAGCAGCTACAGCATATTACCACAGCTTATTCAATAACCAGCTACTAATCTTGCGGCGGCATCCTTTGATTTGGGAAAGTCAAGTGAAAATTTTAGAAGAGGGCCATGAGTTAATATTTTTCTAAACGTCTGGGCATCTGAATAATACTTTTGACAATTCGTTTCATTTAAAATACGATGTTTTATCGTCTAAAATCCGTTTGAAAACGAGTTTTAATGTGAAAAATTGTATAAAAATCCGAAATTTCCGGTCTTTTTAGGGCAATAGCCGCAGCTTCGGGCGAATTTGTCGTGGATTTTGAAGGGAATATTCATTTTAAATTCAGTTCGCTTTGTGTCATTACATGGCCTGAAAAATCACGAGACCGTGAAACTGAACCACTAAGGGCACTGTCAGGATGCGCAGTGCCCGACACTACAACTTTCCGATTTCGATAGAGATGAATAGCTGGTTATTGAATAAGCTGTGATATTACTTTCAATTTTTTAATCAATAAAACTTGCTATAGCCTGTACAACCTATTCGAGATTTTCATTTGGCATTTCCAGTACAACGGATACTCCAACGTTATTAGTTATAGTAAACTGATCCATGATGCTGGATTTATTATTAAGATTTTACGCCTCAACATTTAGTTTTTCGTTTTCTGCTTTCAGTTTTTCAGTTTCATACAGTATGTAAATTTACTAGTGAGATTGCGTTGAAAGAATTGAGTACAGTTTAATTTCATCAATCATTGGAACTGATTTAGAAGAATTCATTTTCAGTATATGTTATGCAGACAGCTCTTTTTTTATCACTTCTGTTACTTGAAGGTGCTGAGTGCATTTAAAGTAAAGCAGTATATCTTCAGCATACACTTGAATATTACAATATTGTAATAAGACATAGGAAAAGTTATATACTGCTTAACAAAATTGGCAGATTATCCGTTTGTATATCTATTACTTTTACCGTAGGAATGATATATGATATACCTACATATGAGATATCTAATTTCTAAGGCCACATATTATTAACCGGTAAAAACACATGAAAAACAAAGTGACATTAGAGTGACCTATGCTTAGTTTCCAGATCTAGTCAATTAGTCGTCAACAAAACAGCAAGGGGAGGACTTTTACTGAAGTAGAAATTACTAGTACTGCTACTTTGATTAGAAATGGGTATCGTACTCTGCAAGTTGCAAGAATGTTTAATCGCAGTCCTTATGTTTTTAAACGTGTGTGGGATCGTTATAGGACAACCATAGAAAAACCATCCAAAATCAAGATCGATTTTTAGTTTCGTATATCAACAACAAATGATCTTCGAAGTGCTCTTATGGCAACTCATGAACTAGATGTTTTCGACCAGACAGTTAGAAATCGATTAAGAAAAACTAGCTTGAGATACAGAAGACCCGTGCGAAAGCACATTTTGAAGCGGCATCACAAAGTATGCCGTTTAAATTTTGCTCATGAACATATTAGTGGGCAACTTCGATATTGGACACTATTACTCCTTACAGACAAGTCAGGATTTCGTCTTACATGTGGTAATTGTCAAGCACATATTTACAGACTTCACGGCGAACGTTATTCTGCAGTGCGACAGGTTCAAAGATTTGGTGGAGGCTCGATGATGGTTTGGTAATTCATGAAAGTCTAAACGCTCAACATTACATCGATGCTGATCTAGCAGAACATGTTGTACCTGTAGCTTATGGTACAGGTAAAAATTTAATACTGATGCAAGATTATCCAAACACATACAGCAGCCATTACCTTCTACATGAACGAGATATTCAAATGATGCATTGGCCTTCGACTAATTGTGATTCGGCTTTGCACACATTTTGAAGCGTCCATATGCACCTTAAACTCTCCTGTAGCTAGAAGAAGCCTTAATCGAAGAATCGAAAAGCATACCCCAAGAAAATGTTCGAGGAATCATAAAAAGTATGCCAAGGAGGTGTCAAGAAGTTATTCGTGGCGGTACCGCGGAGGACAAAGAGAAAATGTATCTATACCCACATTGTGGCTCGTATTTTTAAAAAATTATTAATCATATCTTTAGAATAACTGGTTTCGTGATTCTTAAGCTTATTGATTTAGTAAGATAACATATGTGACTTTTGAAATTAAAATTTCTATTATGTACATCATTTCCGCAATAAAAGTTATGTAGCTACGAAGAAATGGTTCTCTATTTTTTTGAGCAGTGTATTAACCAGAAATAGAATCTGATTTGATTGTAACTTTGTTAGAGCATTCATTTTTGAAAATATGTACTGAGAGCGATTCAACAAATAAGAATTAATTGAATACCAAAAAGAATTAACAAAGCAATAGTGTTGCAATTTTGCAAAAAAAGCATCGACAGTATAGTAAAGCCCTTTAAAAAGTCTAATAGCATCAAATATTGCTTTTATCTACATCATTCGTTTTAATTACATCATCTGTAACATTTGCCAATTCAACGGCGGTACTTAAATTCTCTAAAATTTAACAAAGAGTAGACAAGCTAGATAAATTCAGGTATTTGGGAAAGAGTTACCTATAGCAAATATTCCACGAGTCTGAAAAATAATTGGTTTCAGTGCAACAATTAATGAGATATATCATCAATTTATCCAGAGAAGAGCTACAGTATTAATTTGCTATGAATCACACAATGTACTAAGCTTTATATTAGTTCTTATCAAAACCTTTAATGTTAAATCATATGAAAACTACTCAAGGCTCCCTCTTTAGAAGGCATGAACCCAATAATTTCAGTTCACAACTTGATATACAAACTATTTTTTGTGATATTCAATGGGCATATGTGCAGACGCATATTATGAATAATTTATATAAACGAAACAAGGTAGCTATACAACTATGTAGCTTTTAACATCTTTTAAGATTGACGCAGTGCCGATTATTTGGCTAGTTGATGGAATGAACAATATTTTAGTAATATGCTTAAACATTTGCCTTATGAGAGAACTAAAAATGTTTATGTTATTGTTATATATTTTTTTCTAATGCTATCTTTTAAGAGAGTATTCATGGCTAAATCACATTCAATGTCTGTGGAAGAATATACAACTTTTTGAAATAAGTTGTAACGTGCTCAGTTTTCATTTTGTATCCAGTGACCAAAGTTTCATGATTTAATATTTAATTTAAGAATTTTATTGACAAATCTATTATTTATTATCCGCCATAATGTGTAGAAATCAAATTATCGATCCAGACGAAATCATTTCTAGTTGTAGTGACCTTTACCGACCGGTAGATGAAATGCTGAGAGTGAATTGCAGTTGCACTTTCCCTGAAATTCAATATCGATAATGGCATTTTCATTCACGTAGATTTCATTTTGGTTCGAATTGCCGGTTTCCGATATTGACATGTACTGATTTGAGAATGAAGCGCTATTGTCGAGAATCCTTTGACAGCGCCGGAATTGAGATACTCTTTAACACGTTACTTTTGATGGAAATAGGGGTCAAATGACTATGCCCTTTTGTCTGGTTCGGGCAAAAATTATAGTGGAAACCAATGTACCAAAATTCCGGTTTCTGTTTTCAAAATCGCTTTAGATAAATTGTTGGATGTGACATGTGACTTCTATTGGTCAGTCGTAATTTTTGATAGTGGGGATTTTGGAGGAAGTTCCTTTGCTTCCAGGAAGTGTCGTTTAGGTCACTCTTCGTTGGTTTGCCTTTTACAGCAGATTGGTGTCGGTTGGAAGTGTAAAATTTAGTTTTCCTTTTGTGGCATTTTCCAATCGACCCAGTTTTTTAGTTTCAGGCCTTTCAGTTAGTTGGTTGTTTGGTGCCTGTAACCCCTTCCGTAACGGGATTTGGTACTGCTTATTGTCAGGTGAGTTCACTTGTTTTTTTTTTTGGGTGTCGACCATTTTGTAGAGCCATGTGGATGGACTCTAATTCCATTTTAATTTCCCTTACAGAGGCCTTCTCGTCCATCTGTTGAAGCAGCCTGGTGATTCGAGCGTTAAGCAGCTGACAGACCCTTTCACCTTAATATATCTGGTCAATTTTGTTTAAGCTAAAACAAGTCCAGTTTTCTTTTATTGAACTTTCAATTGACTGAATTCAATATCGTTATAAGTTGTCCTTTTTCCCACGGCCATTAATTTTAGATACCTGTATTTAGTGTGCTACTATATTGATATTGCTGCTTATCTACCGGTATCATTTAATTAGCTTTTAGTATCAGTGTTCCAAAAGTGAAAGTAATAAGAAGTAAGTATAATTGATTTATACTATTTGTGCTCAATAATTGAAAGTTCTGGATTTACCGATTTTAACTTTATTGCTTTGGTTTATTACTGACTTTCATTTTTGATTAATATTTCAGTATTTGTTTTATTTTTCGATTGTTTATACTGATAAATTTCTGGCATTCATATCTGATATAATTTCTAACTAATTTTTATTATTTTCTTTTGTCGTGCGAAACTTAAATATTCACGAACTCCAATCACAACTTGGGGATTTTCTGTTTTTTTTTATCCGTCTATTTGAGCTAGGGCCTAATTTGTTCGCTTTCACGACGGTTCGTATGGATTCACGCCTCCTTTAGTGATCAATTTTAAATTTAATTTTGAATTTTATTCACTGCCAGTTTCTCATATTCTAGAGTGAAGGTATTGCGCCTAGAAAAATTATAAAACAAGAACAAACGTAACAAATTTTATGAGATGTTGCCGATCGTTTTTTTCTATCTCCATACAGGCAGGGACGTCAAACTGGTGAGAGCAGTTTGATTACGAGGAGTGACGCCGCCGCCAATCCGAGTTGCCACGGGATGTGGCCCATCAAATTCTATCGTCCTCCTCCAGGCTGAAAAATACCGAAGTACAAAGTCTGGAGCTGATCAACGGTCATGCATTGTATTAGCAAGTAGGAACGTCAAACTGGTGAGAGCCGTTTGATTACGGGGAGTGACACCCCCGCCATTCCCAATTGCCACGGGATGTGGCCCATCAAATCCTCGTTCTCCTCCAGGTTGGAGAATACCGAATTACAAAGTCTGGAGCTGATCAATGACAGTATGTGACTAGCTGCATTGTATTAGCAGGCAGGAACTCCAAACTGATGAGAGCGGTTTGATTAAGGGGAGTGACGCCCCCGCCATCCGAGTTGCTCATCAAATCATATTGTCCTCCTCCAGACTGAAGAACATCAAAGTACAAAGTCTGAAGCTAATCACTGGGGAGTGACCCAACAAACCTCATTCTCGCCCCTCTCAGGCTAGAGATTACCAAAGGAATAATTCTGAGGCCGATGCATCCAGTGGAAGCGGCCTAAATAAAAAAAAAATATTCGGTATACCAAGATCTACAAGAAAATGGATCACACATACTGGCCCTTACAGAAACACAAGTATGTTCTACAACAACAGTAAACTACCTTTACCCTGGTTACGACCTACACTCTTGATTTAGACATTAGTTGGGAATATGCATTTTTGTCCGAGACGACCTTTCGTGTGACAGCGAGGGAACACTCCAACCATAGCTTATTCACTACCAGCTAGTCCTCTCTACCGAAATCGGAAAGTTGGAGTGTCGGGCACTGCGCCTACCTGGCAGTGCCCTGACGGGTTCAGTTCCACAGTCTAGTGATTTTCAAGGCAAGGCACGGAGCGAACTGAATTTAAAATGGATTTTCGCATCCAAACCCACGACAAATTCGTCCGAAGCCACGGCTATCGCCCTAAAATGTCGGCAAATTTCGGATTTTTATACAATTTTGCCATTTAAAATCGTTTTTAAACGGATTTTAGACGATAAAAAAGCATATTTTAAATTAAACGAACTGTCAAAAGTATTATTCAGATGCCCAGATGTTTAAAATACATTAAGTCATCGCCCTCTTCTAAAATTTTCACTTGACTTTCCCAACCGCAAGATGAGTAGCTGGTAGTGAATAAGCTGTGCTCCAACCAAACAACATAGAGGTTATGTGGCTCAATTTCACTGTCAAGGGATTAACCAAGTTCATAGCTGTCTCTATCGCCCTCCGAGCGATAGAGCCTACCAAAGCTTTTTTACAATTGACCACCTCAACTTAGAAATAATCGTTCTGGGAGATTTCAATGATCATAACACCAACGGGCTCAAACATCACAACAAGACCGACAACAAAGGTAGAGAAGCTGAAGAATTTGCCATCAGGTGCGGGCTTACCCAACTTGTAGACGAAGCAATTCGGATCTCAGAAAGGGGCGAATTTGCCGCCCTCCTGGATCTTTTTCTAACCATGATCAGTACACGATTACAGTTGGTCCGCCATTAGGTACTTCCGACCACAAACTTCTAACAACGGTTTGCCAGCTGCCGCTCCTACGGATGGATCTACCACTGCCTCGTAAAATCTTGCATTGCAATTCTGCAGACTGGGAGGATCTAAGAAAGTTCAACCTAGATTTTCATTTGGCTCCATGTCTACTGTAGCACTGACGACCCGTCGCGTCGGTCTGTTGCGAAGAGATTTCGCAAGTAATCGCCTCAGGAATGAAAGCATACAGCCCAAATTCCATCAAATTACCGCCAAAAGGAAAGCCCTGGTTCGACAGAAGATGCGAAAGAACCGTAGGTAGGAAACAGCAAGCCTACAAGTACTGGCAGCTGAAAGTCGCAATTATTTTGTCGAAGATAGAAACGAATGCAAACGTGCTATTGACGAAACTAAGGACAACCACAATCTAAGGACCAGGGATAAACTTTTGCAATGCCCCAGTGGCTCCAGGAATTTTTGCTCGGTATCAAAGGCAGTAACTAAAAACTTTACAAAAACGTCCCCCTTTGACGGACGAACGCGGCGGCGCGGCGGCGGCGTCATGGCGACTACAGCTAAAGATAAGGCAAACATGCTCTCCAAAATGTTTTCATCGCACTCCACTTTAAACGTCCCCCAAGGCGAGGATCTCCCCATCATATCCAACATCAACACTACCATGGCAGAAGTTAAGTTTCACCACCGTGATATTCGTAAAATTTTTAAAGAGCTAGATACGGAAAAGGCATCAGGACCGGATGAAATACTTGCCATCGTGGTAAAGAACTGCGCCAACGAACTAACACCCATTCTTTTTAGACTTCTTTCTCTGTTTTACCGAAAGGGGATATACCTATATTCTTGGAAAGTCGCTCGAATGCAACCTGTACCAAAAAAGGCAAGAAAACCACGCCATCAAACTACCGTTCGCTTTCGATACTTTCATGATCAACGAATGCCATTTAAGTTGAAGACTAATGCTACGTTGGTGCACAAATACCGCTTTGAGTGAAAATGACAAGTAAATGTCCACATAGCTGTGGCAAAGTAATATTATGTTTCAGAGTATGAGAGCAATGTTTTCCACCAAATACAGGATTGAACTCATTTTTAAAGGGTTAGTAGTTTCCGGCACCGACCCTTCACAGTCTGAAGTCGAGTAACATGGTCAAGTATACAGTTCACTCAGAAACTGTGTTTGTTTTTTTTTTAATAAAAGTGGAGAGTTGCGAGATGAAAAGTTTCTTTATAAACCCGAACAAATTGCACATAATGAGAATAATATTTGCTTTACAAAAAGTGTAAAAATCAGGGAACGCCTCATATTAAATAATAATTATCAAATGTTTATAGCAGTTTTAAAAGCGTTAACATTAAAAGCAGGAGAAAATTCCAATCTAAATCAAACTTCTGGCAGCTACTTTATAAATGGTATGTAATAAAATAATTGAACGAATTAGAACTTTATGCTCTACTTTCCGTAAATTTCGCATGGATTTCACGAAATATGCTTTATTATTCAAGCAAATTCATAATTTATAATTCACAGAAAAATATTTTCGAATTAATTTGCTAAAATCCAATTATTTCTGATCGAAAATGCAGTATTAATTTGTTGGCAGTTTTAGGAACATATTTATACCAGATTGAGAAGGGTCCGGTACGCATTTATACATTCCGTACATGTATACGGCACCTAGCACTATCCCATTGGTTGGATTTAAAATTTCAACCAATCAAACTTCGAGTGCTATATGCGTGTACGGAATGTAAATCGGTGCCATATGCATTTACGGAATGTAATAACAGTTTATTGAGCAGCATGTCTTTGCGGTCCAGTGGATCATTTTTAGCAAGCCTGGTGGCGGCAGTAGTTAGATGCTATGCTTCTGATACGATGCTTCGGTTTGCCTCCGAGTTCGATTCCCGTCAGTGGCAAGCGTTTTTTTTTTAAATTTTAAGGTTATGTTTGTCTCTTTTTTTAAATTTGGGGTAGTTTGGGTTAGTTTTGGTTAGTTTGGGTTAGTTTGGGTTAGTTTGGGTTAGTTTTGGTTACTTTGGGTTAGTTTGGGTTAGTTTTGGTTGATTGCACCCCGGAGCGAGCGAAGCGAGCGAAGGGCAATGCGTGAAGTTAACAGTACTAACTACAAACCGCTGTTTGAAGACCCTTGTCTTTAAAAGACACCTCTCATCCTTTCCGAACTTCTACCATACTCTTTGAAGCCTTCGGAAAATACTTATACTGCAAAAGTATTTATTACATTGCGTACCTGAATTTGGCACCGAATTACATTCCGTACACGACTATCGCACCGAATTATATTCCGTACACGATTATCGCACCCGTGCGTTGATTGGCTAGAAGTTCAAATTTTGAATGATTTGACCAATAACAACACCGAGGTGCCATATGCATGTACGGAATGTATAAATGCGTCCGGTACTAGGAAGTGTCTTAACCCAAAACTGTTTTATGAGGATATCCGATTTTATATTCAAAGAAATCTGTAACTCAAATGTATGTTTTTCCTAATTATTTTATTAACTCATATTTTCAGATGTATGCTAATTCGGTAAGCTTTGGCCTCTTTTTATTGTTTTGAATATTTGAATATGTTAAAATTACCAATTAGGTCTTAAGGGAATAGAGAAAAGGATGACTTTTACCGACATAGCGCTAATCCACATTGTGGAATAGCACTTTTTGTTGCTTATTTACTGTAAATAGCAGGTGTGGTAATTATTATAACGATATGTTAAAATTTTTCGAAATACGATTTTCGTTTCTTTTTCCAGTACTATTTCCGGAGTTATTTGGTACTCTTCGCGCTAATAAGTTTTTCTTCACCCTGAATTTTACATGTAATAATAAAAATACAGGGTGGTGTATTAACATCGTCAAAAATATTTTTTAGACCACGCCTGTTATCAGAATATTCCAATGCAGTATAGTATGAAGTACAATACATAATTTAGGAAACATTCTTGCATAAACAACTTTAGCAAAATGTAGGTACTAATGAGGAACTTGAACTTGAATTTCATAAATAATAGACGGCAACCAAATGTCATACCACTTGTCTTGTCTGAATTTGAATGCAGCAAGTATGCCACAAAAATACATTATCATACGTTTAACATAGTAATTTAGAACGTACCTCAATTAAAACAAACTTACTACTACTGTCTTCAAATGGATCTGTCTCCCAGCTATTGAAATCATTTTCAAATAATCGCTTTTTACACTTACACGCTCAAAGCAATTAAGGACTAGTGCTGTTTTGGTGTACCAATATGGCTTTTAGTGAAATTAACACGAAAATGACTACATAGCTGTGGTGACATCTTTCGAACAATTACATTTCAGAGTATGAGGATAGTACTGTTTCCACCAAAGGCAGGAATGAAATGTTTTCTTAAAGGGATAGAACTTTCTTGACCCGGACTCTTCATAGTGTGAAGTTATGAAGTTAAGTAACACGACTAAAAAGTATACGGTCCATTGAAAAACTTTAAATTATTTTTTCCTTGCTTTTTTTAATACAAGTTAGAAGTTGAGAGACAATGAAAAGTTTCTTTATAAATCCGGACAAATACCATATAATGAAAATAATACTTGTTATACGAGAAGTGTAAAAATCGTGGAAAACCTCAAATCAAATTCCAATTCAGAAATAACCATTCTGGGAGATTTCAATGTCTACAACACCAACTGGCTCAAACATCACAACAAGATTGACAACGAAGGTAGAGAAGCTGAAGCATTTGCCATCAGCTGTGGACTTACTCAGCATGTAGACAAACCAATTTGGTTCTTTGAGAGGGGCGAATTTGCCGCCCATTTAGATCTTTTTCTAACCACAAATCCTGAGCAGTACATAATTACAATTAGTCCGCCACAAACTTATTACCACGGTTTGTGAACTGCCACTCCTATATAAAGATCAACCATTGCTTCGTAAAATTATCCTATCCATATCCTTATCCCCCCTGTGCCTCAAATTATACATTTGTCCCGGGACCTGACTTTGCTCTTGTCGGGGCTGTCAAAACTAGCAGAACTTACTCTTTTTTATATCTTGGTTTCTTTTTCATCCTCTCTTTCCTTCCTCCGCTATTTAACTTCTCAACAGTGTCCATTTTCAATAATATTTCACAGAACAGCTTGTAAATAAATCACAAAACTTCACGCTTTCACGCAGCACAATGTATTCATAACCTAAGTGTTTTTTTCTGAAGACATACAACAAGACAACGGCTGATTATACCTGTCTTAAATGCGTTCAATATTACCACGAAACATTCGACTACGTTCCGCAATTTCACGTTTTCTACGAACAGATCGATCGAGTTTTATTATTCGGTCTAACATAATATATAGGAAATATAACCCTTTGTTTAAGTAACTATATGATCGTCTTAGAGATTATACAGGAAGTGTGGCGTTTTGTTTCAAATTTAGTTTAACTAAAGCAATTGTGGCAACCAACGGTGGAATTATGCCTTTTTGTAAGAAACACCTGTTTAGATATCGCTTTCTTCATAGGAAATAAGGCATTTTGAATGGCATTATCGCAGTTAGAGGATGCCTTTTAGCCTTACTATTCGATTTTCGTCGAAAGTGACTATCGGTTGAAAAATGGAAATATGGCCTTTTGAAAAATCACACCTCAGTTGGTCCCCTATTAGATACTTCCGACCACAAAATTATTACAGCGGTTTGTGAACTGCAACTCCTACAGAGAGATCGACCATTGCCTCGTAAAATCTGGCATCACAACTGTCGAAACTTGGACGATTTGATAGATTTTCCTTGGGTTGACGTCTGCTTTGGCACTGAAGAACCGCCAATCTGCTTCGAAGAGATTACGCAAGTAATTACCTTAGGAATGGAAGCATATATCACAAATTCCATGAAATTACCGTGAAAAGGAAAGTCCTGGTTCGGCAAAAGATGCAAAAGAGCTGTAGGTAGGATATAGCAAGCCTACAAGTACAGGCAACAAAAGCAGGCCGCTGAAAATCGCGATTATTTTACCGAGAAACGAATGCAAACGTGTGATTGACGAAATTAAGGACAAACACAATCAAAAGATCAGGAATAAACTTTTGCAATGTCTCAGTGGCTTCAGGAATTTCTGGTCGGTAGCAAAAACAGAAAGTAATAACTTTACAAAAACGTCTCTCCCACCTTTGACAGACGAACGCAGCATCACAGCGACTACAGCTAAGGCAAAAGCAAACATACTAGCCGAAATGTTTTAGCCGCACTCTACTTTAAACCTCCAAGGTTCTCCCCACCATATCTAACATCAACACTACCAGGGCAGAAGTTAAGTTTCTTCACCGTGATATTCGTAAAATCCTCAAAGAACTAGACACACAGAAGGCATCAAGACCGGGCGAAATATCTACCATCATGTTAAAGAACTGCGCCAACGAACTAACGCCCATTTTTTCCAGACACTTTTCTCTGTCTTACCGAAATAGTATATTATTTTATATGGAGGAAAAGTGATACTTTTCATGGCGCGCTCGTGTTTAACAGCCGAACGGAGTGAGGCTGGTAATAGAGAGCAAGCCATGAAAAGTAACTTTTCCTCCAAATAAAATATGCTGTTTTTTCATCAAATGTCGACAAATTAATTCAAAAACGTCTCTTTTTAATAGTAATAATTTTTATTATTAAAGATAAGTGGGTTCGCAAGGCGGCTTAGACCGGTGCGGTGTCGGTGAATAGGCTCAGTTTCTTGCTATAGTAATGTCACATAAAGCTGTCAGTGGACACTGTCAACAATAATTATTTTTTTAAAATTTCGTCTTCGATTGCATTTTAATTCCGTATTGATAAGCAGTTATTGAGTAAGTTCGATTAAATAATAACCAATTTGTTCCTAAATTAGTGATTTTTAGAAATGCAGTCACAAATTGAGTGATAAATACAAATTTTAGTTTAATAACTCTTGAGTTGTTGACGCTTATTTTGATGTTTGTTTGTATTGTATCTATGTTGATATGACAACACTTTTACCTCCGCCGGCGGAAAAGTGAAAAGTAAAGCTCCGGCGGAGGAAAAACGAAACTTCACTGCCGCCTACACAGTCGAGTAATGATGGATTTACTGACGTTTGAAGAAAAAAATATTTACCCATCTTCTTGGAAAGTCGCTCGAGTGCAACATGTTCCAAAGGCAAGAAAAACACGCTCCCAAACTATCACCCAACTGCCTTGCTTCCAATAATCTCCAAAGTCATGGAACGTGTAGTCAATCAGCAACTAATCAAGCACCTCGAGACCAACAGAATAATTAGCAATAACCAATACGGTTTTCGCAAAAAAGAGATCGACAAGAGATATATTGGCCTATGTCACTAATATAAGAGGTAGGGTAACTGAGAACTAAGGAGAATCTCGAGCTATTGCGTCGAATATTTCGAAGGCATTTGACAGAGTTTGTCATGACTGATTACTCAACGGTTGGCATGCCAGTTTTCTTAAGAAGCGATCTATCCACGTTGCAGTTGATGGGCACATCTGAAATACATTCACCATTAATGCGGGCGTGTCTCAGGCCGCAATTTTCACCAACTCTGTTCCACATCTATATTAACCCTGAACTGGTATCGTATTTTCACAAAACGTAACTGGTATCGTGGGGTACTTTGACACCCCAAATTATAATATGAAGAAAAATTCAAATACGGTTTTTTCATGAATATTTTTATTTTTAAATATTAATTTAACATTAGTTTATTCACTAAATGTATTTAAACCCAAAATGTTTTTCCATACAAAAAAATAAAAACGTCATCCTTGAAACGCTACGAGCACTATTCTAAATTGTATGTTCTTTGAAAAACCAACCAAAAAATTTGATAATCTTCCAAAATCTATAAATTTTCAATGGAAAGCCAATGTTTAGGGTCCAATCTTATTATCTGCAATAAAAATCAGTCATTCGATAGATAAGCTAAAAAACTGGCAGGGGTGTCATTGACAATTTATTTTTACCAAAAGTTCTAATAAACTATATTGTTTTTCTGATTCTAAAATACTTCTAATCAACGAGTGTGTAATAAACATGATAAACTACCAATAAGAAGAATCATTTTTACCTGTTTTTCTAGTTTACTTTTAGTAAGAGGTCGCCGCGACGCCCGCGACATTCAAATTTCCAGGTAAAATCGAACACTTTAACTGGTATGGTGGGGTATTTACACACCCCAATCTCGGTTTTTGAAAAAACGGTATTTTTTCAGCAATAGCACAGATCACACTTCCACAGATAACACTGAGTTAGGAGAATAGCTGAAACATGAAAGAGCAATATTAATTTAAAATGCGTAATTTAAAAAAAAAATCCTTGCTGGGGTGTCAAATTACCCCACGATACCAGTTAAGGGTTAATGACTTGCTGACTACATCCAAAAACCTTGTCTACAGTTTTGCAGATGGCGGTACCCTTGACTCCCAATTTAGATAAGAAAAACCTTTACCAGCGACTGAAATTTATCACCGCAGACCGGAGCAGATAACAACAATTAATCAAGATCTGGAGAAAGTTCGAACATGAGGCGACAGAAACTTTGGTCCTGTTCAATGCAGCAAAAATCCAAGCAGCCACGTTTACCAACAAAGTCACGACGCCTGTCAGACAGTTACGACAGACGGCAAGAGCGTACCCCTTCGCCGTAGAACTGGAAATATATCCCTTTAGTCTGTGTGCCATTGCCATAAAAAATGTTTATATCAGTTTTAAGAACCTTAATATTAAAAGCAAAAATAAATTTTGATGTAATTCAAACTCTAGATAAATCAAAACGCAGTTACTTTATAAATTATATGCAATAAAATAATTAAATTAATTAAAACTTTATGCTCCAGTTTCCACAAATTTCGCATGGATTTTACGGAATATGCTTTATTATTGAATTTATGATTCACTATTTCAAGAGAACAATATTTTCGAGTTAATTTGTTAAAATCCAATTATTTCTTTTCGAAATTGAATTGCAGTATATATTTGATTCAAGTTTTGAGATCATCTTTGTACTAAATTGGGGAGAGATTGTTAAATTAAAGCAACTGTAAGTTCTATAATGTTTATGTAAACTTAAAGTGCTAGTTAAGTACTTAATTATAAATATTCGAGTTTTTAATCACGATAAGGCCTAAGCACTTTCGCATAGGCGTTGGGAGAGGAAAAATATTATATTTTCAGAATTGTGTAGTGAAATTAGTCCTTTGTCTGTGGAAGATAATAGTCAGGGAAGTGCCAGTGTCTCAGATAAGCTTGACTTGATTATTGGTTCTATATATTGCTCTCCCTCTTCGGAACTTTTCATACTTTTATAAATATCTTTAGGACTATTCTAGCTACGAATCATGGAGCAGTTTAACGGTCATTATCAATGGCGATTTTAATATAGAGTTTAACACATCTGAGTCCAAAATCATCGAATTGATATCCCCATTCGTCTTGCGATTTATCATTACCACTAGGGGCGAGTCATGTCTTGACAACATACTAACTATTCTAAATGAAGGGAAGTATCTATTAGGTAAGATGGAATGGCCTATCTTTGATCATCTGGGCGGTGAGAATCAGGTTTGGTGTGGATAGAAGCAGAATAACTCAGAAGAAGCCAACTCTTTATAGACCGATGACACAACATGGTATGCATGTACTGCATGATTTGAATTGGGTGTTTAAGGAGCTGATATGAATGCTAAATAAAAGTTCTCTGTGCAAGGCGGTCCAGATGCCAGGTTTACTCAGCGGGTTCAATAATACTTAAAGGCGTGGGTCTATGTCTTGTCAGTTAAGTGAAGGCGCCACTAAATTTTTAAATATGATATATCAATGATTTTAACACATTGAAATCAGGGCAGTAAAATTTAGAAATATACGCTAGACATGAATATTATGAAAATTAGAGATCAAAGGTAGATGAAAAGGTACGTTTGACATTAGTTTACCAAAATAACATCGGGATCCAAATTTAATTATTTATTTAAATATTAAAAACTTTCACAAACACTCTAAAGACAATTAATTCTGTCTCAAATTAATTTGAAGTTATGGTATCGCCCATAAACTAATGAGAAGATTATCTTATAATGTATTTCATCCATATTGTCAGACTACTAAATCAAAGCAAAGTAAGATACAAAGTTTTAATCTATGTCCTATAACATTAATATTGCCCAGTTCCTATCTAGATATAATTTCACACAAACATTGGATTCTTAAAGGTTTGACTAAATACAGTAAAACACGAAATACTATAAATAGAAAGTATTTTACTATACTAGCTTTATAATAATATATCAATAAGATAACCGGTCTAGTAAATATGTATAGATATAGCTGGTAAATATCAACAGTTATAAACGAAGTGAGTACTAAACAAAACTAAGCTAAGTGAATACCATGGCAGCGATAATATCATATCAATAAAAAATTAATAAAGACATACTAAATCAATGACATAACGGCAAGTATCCATAGGTAAAAAGAAATTGATTATTAAAGAAAACTAATATAAATGAATCTCATGACAGCAATAATATCAATATACCTTCAAGCAGTTACTAGAGATCTGTTAAATGAATGAATTACTCTCTAAAATAAGTATAAAAAAACCTAGCCGGTAAGTACCTACGGGGAAACAGGAATTAAGCTCAGTTCGATGTCAAGGTTAAGGCGAAAAATTAAAGTTGCCAATGGCAGTTATGTGAAACAAATTATTGCCATGAGGCTTACAGCCGATTACAGTAAAAACTTACTGTTAAGGTAGGTAAGTATAATACACAAGTAAATCAGACAATCACGAAAGCATTATCAAGATATTTACTAATTTAGGTGTTACTATATCGGTAATAAGGAAAGTCAAAATTTAATAATCGATAAAGATAATAAGTGACTTAAAGCCATCCAACGATAATTTCAATACCTCAGTTACGGTAAACTATAACTACAGTGGGTATGGTATACAATAGATAAGAGATGATCTACAGTCAGGTAAAGGTATATTCGATGAATCTAATTACAGTAAAAGTAAATTAATAAAATTCATTAGCAAACATTAGCAAATTAAATTCTCTAGGTACTTGAGATAATATCAGGTATTATAATTACAGTAAAAATAAATAACTTTAAAGAAAACATTGTAAAAACAGGCATAGATATGATACCCGATAAATATAACCTAAAGCTATTTATCGGTAAGCTCGATAAGCAAGACCGGTAAGTTCATTTAACAAAAACAAGAAGTATTGAAAATGAGTAGATATAAGAAAGTAAACGACCTACTGTCGTTTAAAAGTAAATTCATTAAACAAAAGCCATCAGCCTCGGTAATTGTTACGATATACGATAATAAATAATCCAAGCTATTTAAAGGAAAGTTAGATAAGCGAAACTGAAAGATCAGTGAACGAAAACGAGAAAATCAGGATAATATAGACGATATCGACAGCAAATGTTGTTTAACGGTAATTCATCAATCCAAATGATATATAACGGTAATACATACGATAAGAAAAGCAAACGACCTACAGTCGTTTAACGGTAATTAATTAATCAAAATGATATATAAAGATGATATTGATAATAAGAGGTCGGTAATAAGAAACGAAGTAGATTATTCTTGTATCTAGTAGATTTGCACACTGGCGTTTCCTGCGAAGGTACGTCTCCACCATGTAGTCGTATCACCTTGATAAAAGGCCTTGGTACGGTTAAATGATACCATGAACTCGCTAGGTCGGCATAGAAAGACCGCTGACAGACGTCAGTCCCAAATTAAATTATAAATATTTTTTACTTTTCAATATAGACACACTTACCTGTAACAAAACTTTTTTCCTAGGTGGGGTAACCACACAAGTCGTTTCTTTTGTGACAGCGACATACGCCATAAAGGGAGATCCTATGGCATTCGACGAGCGATGCGTGTGCGAAGATGTGGATTGACACGATTCTTGAATAGCTGTAAATTGTAATTTGGGGAAACTCCCGGGAGTAAGTTCCACAGCAGTGCAGTGCGCCAGACAAAGAAATCCTTGTAAAGCGGTTAAACATCTTTATCAGTATCAGACGATATGGCCGATAATTTCATAAACTACACCTGGCAGTATGTTTGCCGATTAATTCCACTACAAAAACAGACGGGTATTTGACCTAATGATCAAAAATATCAATGAAAATTTCAGTGTGAGCGCGTAGGAGATCAATTCATCAAAAAGCATATATACCACAACTGTCAAAAGGGCGCTCCAAACGGATTCATATTTCTAGCGACTTGACACACCGGAGGTAAGGTGGCGAGAGGTAAGGTAGCGAGAGTATCGATAAAACAAATCGATCAGTAAAAAGGGAAAAATCGCACTACTGGATTTTGTATCATTTGCAACGCTACATTATGATGTTGACTGATACGGTTGCCGTGGCTCTTGATAAAAACCTGAATTCGTTAAATGATAGAATGGTGCAATCACAGTCAAAGGCTTTAGGCTAGTTTTCTGCAACCATGCCAATAAGAGTGAAAAAATGTATTTATGTAGTAGTTCAGCTGATGTATTTGAAGATCCATCATCTCTTAGATTCCTAAGTATTTATCTGAATCAGAAACTAACCTGGTTGATTCCATTTCCTCCAAGCTGTTTTCGTGTACATATGTATTGAGAAGTTTAGTCAATACTGTTGGTATGAGGACAAGCCCTCCAGCCACTGTTGGGTGTAGGAATGGTTTTGTATGGCTGGGGATAATGACTCTTCCTGTATGTATATCTATCAGTGTTTACTATTTTTTTTTTAAATAACTGTGATCAGTATGTTCCTAATAATATGAATGGTTTCCATAGAATTAATAGATCAAGGCGGGCTGGTAATGCTTAAACTTTTCAACAAGCTTCCACCCTGTGTGAGGGACCTGCCGATATCGGTCTTCAAGGAAGTTTTTTTTTATTGAAAATTACTTTACTTTACTACTTTGCATTAAAACTGTATGCTGTACCATCCTTGTATATATACCAATCCTGAGCAAGTCGAATACTTGTGCTGCAATGAAAAATAATTTGGATTTCGCATCCGTTAAAAGTCTGAAAAATGTCAAAATTTAAGTCAGTGTTTCGATATTAGTAAAATTGAATACACGATTTTTTATATGAGATAAGTCGAGAATTTTTACCAAACTTAAATATATAAATATATTAGAAGAACAAATTTTCACGGTACGGAAGGTCTCGGTATCGGCCAAGTATAGCCGAATTATTAAATTGCCAAAATCAGCCACGCAGGATTGAATAGTCAAAACATAATAGATCCGAATGCGCAGAAAACACAATTGACACGAATGTATAGAAAAAAAAGACAAGTCGACAAGGGACTAAGAAACCGTTCGGCGTATGAATTAGCCATTGTCCATTGTAGCAGATCAGGGCTAAAAATAACATATTATTTCTCGAAATCCAGGGTTTATTTCAGTCATAACCATACAAATCTAGCATCTTTTTGCTTAATTTAAAGAAAATAGTTGACGTTTGGGAATGTATGTACCGTTATTACCAGTTTCCCCTAATTATAAACACCTAAGCTATGTTAAGCGGAGTAAATCGACGCATACCTAAACCAATCAAAGGTAATTTAAATTACGCCTGGAATAGAAACTAACCAAAACTGTATCAAATCAAACCAATACAATACATTCCAATAGGTGCTAATACTCAAGTCAATGGTTTTCTTCGCCGATTATTTTATATTAAAAAGATAAAGTCATAATAATAATTGTTTTAGTGAAATAAATACACTCCGAATTATGAGGCTTTAGCGAATAATTATCCAAAACAATTTACTGATATATACACTAGTATGTCAATCAATAAATCAAATATTTGTATTTGATCTGTAAGCACTATATGTAGGACAAGATCTCGAGTTGATGGATATTTGCAAAGTTTACTGGGCTGTCTAATCTATCTAATTATAAGCTCGAGCAGTCTGCACCGATAATTTGGGATGTTTTCTTCAAATAAGCATATCAAAAGCATTACGTAGGGTAAACGCTACAGTTGTTGTCACGTGACAGTTATTGGCCTATGGAAATTATTTTCACTTTTTTAAGTATTTGGAATATTATTACCTATAAGCCCATCTTTATTTTAAGTCATTCTGGCAACTGCCGTGTCAGAAAGATTGCTCACAGATAATTATTGGCCAGAAAACCAATTACATTTCCATCCCACTTTTTATTTGCACAGTTATTGGCCATTGGTTATGATCTTTAACTATTTTTATTTAAAAATTTTATTTAAAAAAAAAGTTTGTCTTTAGTCGAGTCTTAAACGCAAATTAAATTGAATATTGTGCATGCATTGAAAGTGAACTGCTGCTATATATTTAGAGGGAATGCTTTTTAAAATATCGGGGAATGTTCGTAAAATTCCTATGTTTTTTCCTATATTTTGGCTTTATCATAACTAGAGATGCCACAAGCAAAATGCAAACAAAGTTATAACAAGGGATACAATGAAGAATTTATCAACAAAGCTTTGAAAGCTGTCAGGGGAGGTTTGAGTACAAGGAAAGCAGCAGTACAATTTAGCATAAATAATAAGTTCTCTAATGTCAATTGAAGGAATAAAATAAATATAGATTTTAACTAGTCAAAGAAAATGGTCTCCTCTTCGATTTGAAGACCTTCTAGAAAGCGTCAAATATTTTTTTGATGAAAATCTACGTCCAATTTTTCAATATTTATCTTTGTTAATGGACGCTGCACCATCCAATTTAGCAGACGAGTTAACTTAGATCTGATTTAATAATAATAATAATATTGGTTGCGTTATATCCCAACGCAATCAGGATATTACAACTTGCTGATGTCGCAGCATTCAGATCACTTAAAGCGAACTGAAACAAGACGGTTCGTAAATTCCGAAGAGGATATACAAGAGCCGTATTTTCTAAAGATAAATTCGCCCCTGGTTTAGAAGGGGTAATCAATGAGTTCAGGTCAGTGTGATTCAAAAACGTTTCAAGGCTTGTGAATTGTTTTCTTGGAACCCATCAGCTATTGGTTATTCAAAACTGCTTAGGCAAAAAAATCGCTAAGAACTCTATTCACCAGATTTGAAAATTGAAAAAAATACCTTAATATCTTTTAAGGAATTTCCGGAAAAAGTTGGAAAGGAAGAAATAATCTTTTACAAAATAATAATAATGCTGCTAATACCAGTGAAGATCTGACAAAGCCTTTTCGTTTGTCTGAACTATTTAAATCAAAACAACCCTTCACTGAACCAATATCAAAAGGCCATTACTGATGATGATCAAGGCGATGTTGGCAATATTACAGATTTACCAATAATATTTGTTTATTATGTTGAGAAAATTTTCACAGTCGTTGATAAAATTATTGAGACTGTACAGCCAGAAATTATTGATGACCTAGTAGTTATCGACAATAACCAGCCGAATTGTTCCTTTTTTTTATGGCAGTGGCACACGCACTAAAGGGAGACCATATGGCACTCGACGAGCGGTGTGCGTGCGAAGATGTTGATTGATACGGTTCTTAAATAGTTGCAGGTTGCAATTAGGGGGAAACAGATATCCTGGGAGTGAGTTTCACGGTAATGCACTGCGCCAGACAAAGGAGTCCTTGTAAAGCGAGGTTCTAGGTGTTTCCAGGTGTAAGATGAACGGGTGCGCCCTAGCCGTCTGTCATGACTGTCTGACAGGTGCTGCTGGGGGCGGGATGATGCGGGCCAAATCCTGGGAACATCTGCCGTGAAAATATCTATAAAACTGGGAAATCTCGGCCACATGTCTGCTGCGTTCCAGACTATTCATATTCCGGGCCAACTCCGGGTCGACGAGACGCACAGCTCTCTTCTGAATGGAATCCAGCAGCTTTAGGGTTTTCTTAGGTGCGGCACTCCAGATGTATAAGCAATACTCTAAGCACGGTATTATTTGCGCTTTGTAGAGCCGGACTAGCTGCTCCGGTGTATATTGTTTTTCTCGCGAAATAGCGCACCGAGCTTCTGCGAGGCTGACTTTGCGATGTTAGCAACGTGGTCATGCCAGGACATATTGCTGTTGATCGAGACACCCAGTAGTCCAATTGACGAGGATGAAGGAATATTCGATCTTGCCACAATGATGTCAGGGCACGCCGTATTGGCTTTCTTAGTAAACGTGGCTGCTTGGGATTTTGCAGTATTAAATTGGGCCAAATTTCTGTCGCCCCAAGTTCGAACTTTCTCCAGATCTTGATTAATTGTTGTAATCTGCTCCTGTCTACAGTGATAAGTCTCAGTCACTGGTAAAGGTTTTTCTGATCTAAATTGGGAGACAAGGATATTGTCATCTGCAAAACTGTAAACAGAAATATTGGTTTCGGTTAGCACGTGAATGATATAGATGAGATACAGAGTTGGTGAAAGTATTGCGCCCTGAGGCACTCCCGCATTTATGGTGAATGTGTCTGAGATGTGTCCATTAATTACAACGTGCAGAGATCGGTTCTTGAGGAAACTGACAAGTCAGCTACAGACAGACGCTGGAAATCCGAAGGACGGCAATTTGTTGAGCAATCCGTCATGCCAAACTCTGTCGAGTTCCTTCGAAATATCTAACGCATTCGCTCGAGATTCTCCATAGTTTTTAATTGCCCTACTACTCCATATATGTTTGATATAGGCCAGTATATCTCTTGTCGATCTCTATTTGTGGAAGCCGTATTGGTTGTCGCTAATTATTCTGTTCGTCTTGAGGTTCTTGAGTAGTTGCTGATTGACTACACGTTCCATCGCTTTAAAGATTATTGGAAGCAAGGCAATTGAGCGACTATTTGAGGGTGTGGTTGTCTTGCCTTTTTTGAAATAGATTGCACTCGCACGACTTTCCAAGAAGATGGATAAATTCCTTTTCGGTAAGACAGAGAAAAAAAGTCTGGAAAAATGGTGTTAGTTCGTTTCGATGGCAGGTATTCCGTCCGGTACTTTTGCTAATCTAGTTCTTTGAAGGTTTTGCGAATATCACGATGAAACTTAACTTCTGCCATGGTAGTGTTGTTGTTGGATACGCTGGAGAGAGCCTTGCGTTAAGGGACGTTTAAGGTAGAGTGCGATGAAGACATTTTGGCGAGCATATTTAATTTTTCCTTGGCTGTGGTTGCCGTAATGCCGCGTTCGTTTGTCAAAGGTAGAAGAGGCGTTTTTGTAAAGTTATTACTTACTGCTGGAGCCACTGGAGCATTGCAAAAGTTTATTCCTGATCCTTTGATTGTATTTGTTCTTAGTTTCGTCAATCACACGTTTGCATTCGTTTCTCGCTTCGGCAAAATAAATGCGATTTTCAGCGGTCTGATTTTGCTGCCAGTACTTGTTGGCTTGCTCTTTTCTACCTACAGCTCTTTCGCATTTTCTGTCGAATCAGGGCTTTCCATTTGATTGTACGTTGATAGTATTTGGGATGTATGCTTCCATTTCTGAGGAGATTAACTGCGTAATCTCTTCGCAGCAGACTGACGGATCCTCAGTGCCAAAGCAGACGTCGAGCCAAGGAAAATCTAGGTAGAACTCTATTAGATCCTTTGTACGATAGTAATGCTAGAGACAATGGTGGAAAGTTCTGTAAAAGTGGCAGTTTACAAACCGTTATAATAAGTTTGTGGTTGGAGGTATCTAATGACGGATCAACAGTTATTTTGTACTGGTCAGGATTTGTGGTTAGAAAAATATCCAGGAGGGCGGCAAATCCGCCTCTCTCTAAGATCGGAGTTGGTTCATCTACAAGTCCGCAGCTGATTCTGATGCAAATGCTTCAGCTTCTTTAACTTCGTTGTCGGTCTTGTTATGATGTTTGAGCTAGTTGCTGTTGTCGGCATTGAAAGATGCATACTTATCTGCGTCAAGTATATCAACGTCACGCTTAAAACACGGAACGACCATGTTGTTCGGTTTAGAAACAAAAGGCTCCAATGATTTGATTATGTGAAACCGACTATAGGTGAGTCTTTTTCAAAATGCAACTACAAATGCTGAACACAACTGGTGAAACGCACTATATATTCAACGACAATAGATGGAATTTAGTTTTTTATACAAAAGAGTAATAATTACTTGCAGGAACGATTCAGAACAACGAACCGAATTGCGATCAAACTACAAGGAGCAAACACGCGAAACTCTGGCAAACGGTAGTCGGATTAGCACTCAAAGAATATGCGAAAAATTGCGAATTAATTACGACGAGTAACACTGAATTAACCGAGTTAAAAATGGAGCGGATTTTGTACCGTGCAGCGTCGTGTGTATGTTCTCTTAACATCAAAAGCGAGTTTTATAGCGAATGAGTATTCACAGAGGCACATACAGAAACTGCAAAGAGATATGGTCAACAGGCGACCACCAATCGAACAACAAGAGGAGACAAGGTGCCTCATTCCATATCAAAGGACTTTCAAAGGGAACGCCACAAATTCGACGCAAATACTGTTTTCAAGCTAATAGCTGCATGCATTAAAGAACGAATAAAAAAACACACAATCAATACCCAAAGGGGCGAAAAATCAAAATCCCAAATAGCAGAACTCGTTTGGGACAAACATCATATACCTAAAGTTAAGATGAGTAATATATTTATTTTTTTTAAGTTACAAAATAGGGAAAGTTAAATTCTTTACTTCATTTGCTAGAATATTTTGTATATTCGCTGAGTTACTTTAAATTAACTTCAGAAATTGAAGCAAAAATCAGCTCCTTGCTTAACATTTTGCAATGTGATTATCATGTATGTTTCATTTGCATTGGGTTGGACTGATGATGCAGCAAGTGAAGAAGGCGAGGGTATAGGAGTGTTTACATATGCTACAGGTGAAGTAAGTGATGAAATTTCGTCTTCATTTCATAGTACTGGGCAACTCATAAAAGTTTGTGATGGCGTTGTGCCCCAATATTGTTGTTAGAACAACAAGCTTTCAATTTAAAGCATAGTTTGATTTTAAATTATCTCATAGATTGTTAACATCCGGCAATAAGCTCAAAAGAAACATTATTCGATGGTTATCCATTTTCTTGCACGTTTTCTTATTTTAAATAGTTTTAAAAAACTGCGTCAACTTCATCAGTCTTGCGTTTTCTTTTACCCCTAAAATATGAGAAATGTTCAGAGTTTTTGATGATATTTCATCTAGCTGCTCAGAGGCATCTTGTGTTTGTTTCTATCAATTAATTTTAAACTGAGTGAGATTCCTCTTCGATAAGTGGTACTGTATTCTTGTGCAGTTCAAAAGATGATATATATATTTTTTTCTGCATATTGAACTGACTTAACATGAGGCCAAACAAATTGCATTACATTAGGCATTTAGTATGGGTTTTTTACCTTAGACGATGATCTATTTGAGTATTTATTTAGGGTTCGAACAAAGCAATCATGATTTTTTTCCACTTTTCTTTGCATTAAGCACTAACCCAAACTAAAAAAAAGTTTTAAATAATAGTTCTGTTAGAGAGCTTATTGGCAATTTATATTCGACCAAAACCAAGGAAGATCAAATTTTAAACATGTTTTTTTAGGTATCTGGCTACTGGTTGCACATTTACTGCACTGGCTTTATATTTCACTTGCACTATTTCAAGAGTTATTGAAGAAACCACAAAAGAAATTTGGATATTCGTAAAGGATGTATAAAATATACCTTTGCCAAATACTGATGGGTGGAAAGTTATAGCAGCAAGATTACATATAACAAACTTTTAAGCGCGATCGACTGGAAACAGATTCCGATTCAAAAGTTTTCAAATTCTGATTTTGCAAACTTTAGCTACAAAAGCTATCGTTCTGCGAATTTATTAGGATTGTGATGCGGATGGATCCTTTACATCGATTGGAATTTTTTTGTTGACACCTATTACTTGCCGAAAATATGATTTAATAAATTCAGGCATAAATTCTGTCTGCATTTTTCAGAATCATATCAGAGAAAAAGATGTAATACCCTATCGACCCCAAGAAATATTAATGTACTAGCTGTGGAAGAAAATTTGTTTTAAATGAAACATCATCTCCTCAAAGTTTACGTAATAACATTACTAACTATTTTCTAGAACTTAACATTTTTGACCATGGCAATTTAATAATTGTATTAATTATTAGCAAGAAAATTAAATCTTCTGCATTCAAATACCAACTTTTATTTTTTAAAACAGATCTGTCCAATTCATATCCCGCGCAATTTAAGCCCAAGCTTTTTCAGTCAAATCCATTCTTGAATATTCCTGAAGTCTGATGTACAATAATGTATAATTTTCGATAATTTGCACGAATTTTATTGTCATATTTTTACCCATTTTTAATACTGTGTAACACGATTAGCTAATTGTTTAACAAGCGATTCATATGCCAGGCCCACTCAGCGGTTTTAATAATATTTTGGGTGTGGGCCGTAGGGTTGGCAATTAGGCAAAGGCGCCACTAATTTTTTTTACTAGGAATATATCAACGATTTTCGAGCAATTAAATCAGAACAGTAAAATTTAGAAACACGCCCTATATAGGAATATCGTGAAATCTGAAGACAAAATATACGATCTCAATACAGTATCGAAATAAGCTTATCAAAATAAACACCAAATTATTTATTTAAATATTAAAAACTTTCCCAGACAAAACCGCATTACAACAATTAATCAGATCCCAAATGAAATTGAGGTTATGGTAACACCCATAAAATATCTATCATCTGAATTATCAGATTATTAAATCTTAATCTAAGTCCTGTAACATTAATATTACCCAACTCCTATATTTGACTAAAACAGAGTTTTATCCACAATACCGAAACAGAATATTTGCACTCGACGCGCGTTTCGCTAACCATGTTAGCATCATCAGGAGATGATTAAAACTAGTTTTAATCATCT
>MU182833.1:154783-172007 GCA_016904865.1 Pissodes strobi
GTTTCGGTATTGTGGATAAACCTCCGTTTTAGTGCATGTTGCCGAAGGTTCCAAACCCCAACATAGTTAAACCAAATTATGATAAGAACGGCAATAGATCCGATTTTTTTTTATTTGCAGTGGCACACGCACTAAAGGAAGATCCTATATCTCTCGACGAGCGTTGTGTGTGCGAAGATGTTGATTGGCATGGTCCTTGAATAGTTGTAGGTTGTAATTAGGGGGAAACAGATGTCCTGGGAGTGAGTTCCACAGTGATGCAGTGCGCCAAACAAAGGAGTTCCTGTTAAGCGATGTTCTAGGTGTTTCCAGTTGTAAAATGATCCGGTGCGCTCTTGCCGTCTCTCGCAGGCGTTGTCAAAGGCCGGATGGGGCGGGCCAAATCCTAGGAACATCTGCCGTGGAAGTATCTGTAAAACAGAGATATCTCGGCCACATGTCTGCGGTGTTTCAGACTATCCAGATTCCAGGTCAATTCCAGGTCGCCGACGAGACGCGCCTCCTTCTTCTGAATGGAATCCAGCAGCTTTAAAGCGGGCGGCCACTACGAGCGAAACGAAGCGAAGATAAGTTTTCTATATATCAGCTCCCATACACTTAAGCGAAACTAAACGAAAATATAGAAGCGAAGATTTAAGGGTATGGGAGCTGATATATAGAAAACTTATCTTCGCTTCCCTTAGTTTCGTTTCACTCGCAGTGGCCGCCCGCCTTTAGAGTGTGATTTGGTGCGGCACCACAGATGTATGAGCAATATTCTAAGCACGGTCTTATTTGCGCTTTGTAGAGCAAGAGCAACTGCTGCGGTGTATAAAGTTTTTTTTGCGAAATAGCACTCCATGCTTCTGGGAGGCTGATTTTGCGATATTAGCACCGTGGCCATGCCAGGACATATTGCTGTTGACCGAGACACCCAGTCATCCGATTGACGAGGTTGAATGAATGGTCGATCCTGCCATAGTGACGTCAAGGTCAGCCGTATTGGCCCTCTTGGTAAACGTAGTTGCTTGGGTCTTTGCTGTATTGAACTGGACCAAATTTCTATCGCCCCAAGTTTAAGCTTTCTCCAGGTTTTAAATAATTGCTGTTATCTGCTCCTATCTGCAGTGATAAGTCTCAGTCGCTGGTAAAGGTTTTTCTGGTCTAAATTGGGAGACATAGGCAAAGTCATCTGCAAAACTGTAAACATGATTATTCGTTTCAGTCAGCAGGTCATTAATATAGATAAGGAACAGAGTTGGTGAAAGTATTTTGCCCTGAGGCACGCCTGCGTTAATGGTTTTTCTGATCTAAATTGGGAGACAAGGGTACTGCCACCTGCAAAACCGTAAACAGGATTATTGGTCGTTAATATAGATGAGGATCAGTGTTGGTGAAAGTATTGCGTCCTGAGGCACTCCCGCACTAATGGTGAATGTGTCTGAGATATATCCATAAACTGCAACGTGCAGAGATCAGTTCTTAAGGAAACTGGCAAGCCAGCTGCAGAGAAAGGCTGGCAGTCCGAAAGACGGTAGTTTGTTGAGCAATCCGTTATGCCAAACTGTGTCGAATGCCTTCGAAATATCCAACGCAATCGCTCGAGATTCTCCGTAGTTCTCAATTGCCCTACTCCATATATGAGTGACATAGGCCAATATATCCTGTCGATCACTCTTTTCGAAAGCCGTATTGATTATCGCTGATTATTCTGTTATTCTCGAGGTACTTAAGTAGTTCCTGATTGACTAAATGTTCTATGACTTTGAAGATTATTGAAAGCAAGGCTATTGTGCGATAGTTTGAGGGCGTGGTTTTCTTGTCTTTACTTGGAAAGAGGTTACACTTGAGCAACTTTCCAAGATGATGAGTAAATCCTTTTCCGGTAAGACAGAGAAAAAGCCAAGAAAAAAACGGGTGTTAGTTCGTTGGCGCAGTTCTTTAACACGATCGCAGGTACTCCGTCCGGTCCTGATGCCTTTTGCGTATCTAATTCTTTAAGGATTTTACGAATATCACGGTGATGGAACTTGACTTCTGCCATGGTAGTGTTAATGTTCGATATGGTGGGGAGAACCTTGCCTTGGAAGACGTCTAAGGCAGCGTGCGATGAAAACATTTTGGCGAGCATGTTTGCTTTTTCCTTGGCTGTAGTCACCGTGACGCCACGTTCGTCTCTCAAAGGTGTGAGAGACGTTTTTGTAAAGATTTTACTTACTGCCTTTGCTACCGACCAGAATCTTCTGGAGCCACTGGGGCATTGCAACTGTTTATTATTGATTCTTTGATTCTGTTTGTTCTTAGTTTCGTCGATCACACGTTTGCATTAATTTCTCGCTTCGACAAAATAATTGCGATTTTCGGCGGTCTGATGTTGCTGCCAGTGCTTATAGGCTTGCTGTTTCCTATCCACAGCTCTTTCGCATCTTTCAGACCACGGCTTTCCTTTTGACGGTAGCTTGCTGGAATTTGGGATGTATGCTTCAATTCCTGAGGAGATTGCTTGCGTAATCTCCTCGCACCAGACTGATGGGTCAGTGCCAAAGCAGACGTCGAGCCAAGGAAAATCTAGGTAGAACTCGAGACGAGATAATAGATGACCTAACGTCATTTATCGGTAAGTTCAATAAAACAAATACGGTAACTATTTGCATTTAGGTAAATGTACGTAATACAAAAAGGTTAAGACAATTAATTACGGTCATATTCGATAGACACTCGATATCGGAGAAAATATCAGACAAGATAATAAAGAAAGTCTGCATCAATTAATTAAGTAATGATAATAAACGATAATAAAAGATAATTATCTACTTAAAATCACCTGACGGTAAGTTCGAAAAAATAAAGTTAGGTAATTATAGGGCCTACTTGTATTCTGTTGATCCTACAAACGTGGAATCCACTGGCAGAGCTTGGTGGCTAGTCCTCAACTTCCAGAAATACCAGTCTGACCTCAATTTGGTTCTTGGTGCTTCCTGCAAAGCTACATTTCACACCATGCGGTCAGCTTCACCTAGACAAAAGGTATCAGACGAACGGAATGAAACTGGAGAAATTCTCCAGGTCAGCAAGTTCAGCCCCAAAGGACCCTAGTTAAATTATAGATAAATTTAACTGTCTAAAATAGTAACAGTCGTGTACAACATACCTTTTAAAAAAGGGTTAGCTCACTTTATGTAAAATACATTTAGGAGACGATACAGCCGGTAATCGGGGAAAATATATATGGCAGCATATTTGTCAATTTATCTTACGACAATTTAAGGCAGAACATGGACCTGATGGTCAAAAATAACGACGAAAAAATCACGGCAAATATAACAACCAGCAATATTACTCGACCTGTCAGGCGAAAAATTAAATTTGACCTTGCTAATGTCAGTTGGGTAGGAAAAGTCAGGACTGGATTTGAAATATATAAGGATAATTTTCCTTTAACAGAGCCGTAATATAACATTTCAAATATCAATGGGTTATGAAATATATGTATACCTTGTTGTATGAGCAGGAAATCTAAAGAAATTCTTCTTGGAAGAATATCTCTGGTTTGTACAAGTTCTTATTGCTTAAACACCATCGCTTTTTGCATTACACAATGTCATAATCAACGTTCGTCTCTCACAATGTCAAATATTTGACAAATATACGCCTATGGTTTCGATTTAACTCCAATAGCAATAAAATAAACCAGACGTAAAAACACGACGCCGCTGGCGGCAGTTTGACGGATTTCCTACCAAGGATTATCTTGCGCGCGGACTTGCGCAGATGCGAAAAAAGAAGATGTGATATTGCTGGTTGTTATATGTGCCGTGATAAAATCACGAGATTAATGCTTGTCTCTTCTCTTTCCGACTGCGTCCAAGGCATGGAAGAGAACGAACCCGTCAATTGCCAAAAATATCTTAGACGTCTGCCAAGAGAACGTTCGAGCTCGCGGGGCAATCATGAACTCTTCGGAACTGCATTCTCCGATACTAGTTGGGGTGCGTTCCGAGAAAGTGCATTACTGGGTTTGGAATCATAGCGTTTAGAACGCTACAACTGCTCGCATTAATTTTTCGGCCAAAATGATTAAAAACCTTGACGCTGCCGCGAGTAGACTGAAGGAGCTATACGCCCATACATCACATCAAATACGCGTCTATGACGGTACGCTGCACGGACAGAAGGCCTGAAAAGTTTTGTTAGTTTTAATTTAATAACGATTGAAGATTCAATCAAAGAAAAAGACAGCCAATGAAAGCCGAAAAGATTTCTCGTACTGAAAAATATTGTGCTTACACTAAACATTATTCATTTTTCCGGGATATCATATATTTACATTATGTATAAAGTTTATAGTTATTGTGATGCGTGATTTTTCTGACTTGGCATATCGATGCCTAAGCATTAGGGTCATGGTAGTTTCACTTCTGAATTCGATACGAGAGTTTTTGACAAAGGAAAGAGAAAAATTGGTTGTCATGGCTTGGAATGTGTTAATGGCTTTCACCATTACCAACAACAAGTTTCTGAATACTGTAAAATACGGTTTCTTTGTCCGCTTTTTGAAACTTTGTATTGTAGTATTTCCTTCATTTTCACGTTAACGAATGGCTTTTCGATTTAAATAAATTGTAGGTAAAATACGTCGGTGAATAATATTGCTGCAAGTTGCTGCAAACGTTAATCATAATGATTTCATCCTCGATATGAAAAAAAAAAAACAATTGAAATATGTTTACTCTCCAAGATTTTAAGCGCTTTTTTTTTAAATATATTGCATTCTTTCTTGATATTTTTAGGATTTTTATGATTTATATATTTATTCTTTGATTTGTTGAACTATAATAAATCAATAATTACCACAGGAGTTCATGCAGCCAATTTCAGTACCCAACTGGGTGTTGACAGTGTCACATTAATTTAACATTAATAACAAAAATATTGATATTATTGCAAAGAACTTTTAAAATGTGCTGGAAAGCAATGATGAAACAAATATCATGGAACCCTTTCTCCTCAAGGGATTCCGTCAAGTTATAATAAGACTTGTTGATTAAAGACTTCCTTAATTTTGATTTTTGTGTAATAATACTGTATTCTTTAAAAGATTAAGGCAGAAGATTGCCAGTATCTAAACAAAATTGATATTTTTAGTTAACACCTGCTTAGAAGACCCCATTTGTTTAATTTTGAATATTCTTCTTGAACACCATTTTTGGAGTACGAACATTCTATTACTATCCACTGAGTTTCTCCAAAATATGATACCAATTTTTTTCGAAACTCTACAAAGGCAGTATATCCTGACAGAGCCGCAGATACACCAAAGTTGTTTGTTATTATAGATAGAACGCAGCAATCCTAGCTGCATCATGTAAGGAAATCAATGTGCCTCCTCAATCCAGTATCTGGTTTATATCCACATTGAAGAAGGACTGATATTGTACAGATTAGATCCTATCGTTATGGAACTGATATTTTTCGATCTTTGCTAAAACCAAATCTTATATGCTTGGTATTCGGAACATTTAACTGCAGATTATAGCGAAAAACAATTCACTAAAACTAACGCTAATAGGTCTATGTTGTTTTGCATTCATTCAGATGCTCACTGCTTTAGAGTAACGATATGTCATCTGCAAAAAGCACGGCTTCATATTTGTCAATTCCACAACAACGTTTGCAAAAATTAAGTATGACGATGACGATTGAGCCCTGGGGTAACCTTCTTTATATAAAATGTATTTAAGACATTACCTCTTACCTCTCTGATTAATATCGATCACACTCTTTGCAAGGTAGGATTGCAAAGGCTACAGGGCCACACCATATTTCATATAGAATAAACACTGTCAAAGACTCTGGGGAGATCCAAGCAAAAAGTTACAGTAACATTCTTATTTTTTTATGATTCCGTTATATCTTTAAAGCCTCGATTATGGCTGTCATTGTTGTTTTATCTCTTCGAAAACCATTTTTTAGCTTATTTAATAGTATATTAATTGTTAAGGTCAGTACGTGTTTCTTACTGGTTGAGGATTTGTTTGAGATCAAGACGATGATGAACCAGTAAGAACTTACTGACCGTGATGCTTTACCAGGCTCAAATACTTCGAATAGTTCGTAAATTCTTGGGTAAATTCACAAAAATAATAAAATATAAATGCAAAATATTTTAATGGAAAGATAAGGTATATCTGGTGTTATGAGTTCCTATGATACAAAATTTGTTATTGATGTCATTGATTTAAAACGTGTCACGTGTTCCAGTTTAAAATTGAGCAAGAATCTAATGATATCGAGTTCAAAAATACATGGAGAGTCGAATGAATGTGCATCCTTAGTTCCCGATAAATCCAGAGACGTGTATGATAAGACCTTCCAGCAGTTTATTTATAGGCGCGTTAGAGAAATCACTGAAAAGATGATTCTGGCCTATTTTGTGAAGGGAAATTTTTTTTTTATTGTTAAATCATTTTTGCAACTATCCCTCTTTCGGGTGGTTGTATGAGCATCTACGCTGAATACCGCCATCCATTTCACACAATTGATTGTATGTTTTATTTTTCCTAATATAAAGGCATTTTTATTTATTTATTTAAATGATACTCTAAAATCTCCAGCCAGTTTATGGGCTGAATACTCGATGCTCAAAGCTACAATATTTTTGAGGGAACCTGTTGATATTTTAAAATTTTCGACATCAATTATTGCTTCCCTAAAAAGAAAAAAATCCCAAGCACAATGCGAAAAAATCAAAAGGGGTTTTGTTTAGATAAGGTAACGCCTCAAAAATGTTTTTTTTTTTTTTTGAAAAAATTTTGGTATTAATCGATTTATTCTTTATTTTTCCAAAATAGTGAGGATCATTGAAATATTGTAATGATTTGTTGATAAAAAATTAATATTAAATGTTCCTAATGTCGATGCAATAAGCCATATTTTTATGTTAGAAATGATCTTTTTAAGACAATTTTAGCATCAAGTAGCCTTTCCCTTTCTGATAGTGGGAACCCATATTAACTGATATTTATATTATACAAGTAGTTCTAAATGATAGACCGTTTATTAAGTTTAATTATGTTGACTACCAACTTACCCAAACTAACCGAAGTTAACCGAAATTATGTCGTCCAGGCTTGAAACTCATATTGGCTTAAGGTCGATTCACACATGCGGTACTGTGCTCCGCCTGTGCCATGTTGTGTACATTCAGACCAGCTATGTCGTTTAGGTGTCGGGTTGTTAGTTGGTATAATGGATCGAAGAGAGGAGTATATATCGTATTGAGTGAAGAGGAGAAAAAAAGGAAGGGGAAGATTTGGATAAACCGTTTGTGGAGAGCTAGGGAGGAAGAAGGAGAGTTTCACACGGCATTTGCTCGACTGAAAGATGATCCAGAACAATTCGTTCGATACCACCCCAAATACAGCAACATGTATAGATAATATTCTAACTAATTGTGATCAGGAATATGTAACAATGGTTTTACACATGCATATCTCAGATCATACTTCCCAAAAAATTACAGTTCTAATTATTGACAGGATCACCCCACTGTTTGTTGAAAAAAGATCTTTCAGTGACGCAAATAAAAAAGAGTTTCTTGCAAAACTAATAATAAGTAATTGGTCGTCGGTATATGCTCAGAACCAAGTTCTGTACATGAGCAGTGAGAAGATTTTATTAGTATGGTTCTAATACACTTTTATAAATCTTTCCCAATTAAGAAACATCCTGTTAAAAAGTATAAAAAAGTAAATATAAATAGCATGTTCCTGAGGTACGTGAGTGTAAGACGCAATTGGATTAGTTACTAAAAAATGTAAAAAGTGATTATAAGAACTTGTATGTTGAAAAAAAAAAGAGAGAGTGATGAAATACTGTTGGAATGCACTATAGTTATTTGTGTATTTAGAGCGCAAAGTAACGGATTGCCGCGTGAGAAAGAATGTTATCTTTCGAAACGGCGCGGCAATCTTACTTTGCGCTCGAAAAACACACAGAACTTTTTCTACAGCCGCATTTTTTAAAATTAAATGCACATTTTTCTCTATACTTATTCTGAAATTTGCAAATGACTGTCAGTTTTGACATATTATGTTCGGGCTTCGGGCCTATTTAGAACAGGAGTTCCAGCAACAAACTGTAACAAACGCACGACTGTCATTTATTTATCTTCGGTTTCCATGACCATTCATAGCACACTAGACGGAAAAAGTGAGAATTTCCTTTTCCATGTTCGCGCTAGAGCGCAAAATAAGGATCCACGGCATTCGTCGATTTTGCGATTTCATTTGAATTTAGTATTTAGGTATTTTGCGCGCGGCTGTAGAAAAATGATATTACTGTAACAAAATGACAAAATCAGATAATAAAACAAAAACAGCATGGGCAATTGTTAATGAAATCACAGGGAAGACAAGAAACAAAAAAAACAAGAAGGTGACTTCAGAGAAATAGCAAATAAATTTAACGATTCCACATCTGCAGCTGCTCCTACTTTTTTAAAATATACATATAGAAGATATCCCCTTTGATACAAACACTGCATATCGGCCTAACAGCATGCCACTTAAATTAGTAAATACCCAAGAAATATCTGATCTTGTCAAAAATATCAAAAATAGAAAAAGTAGTGGACAGGATGAGATTTCAAACACATTGTTAAGGTATATAATAAGGAGTATTTTTAGATATGTTTATTCCTTCGATTTTCCCTGAAGGACAACGTCATCTTAGAAATAGAAAATGGTTAATGGCAACCCTCTATCCCCACATTTCGGCAGCCATTATTTTTCTCATACTTCAAGTATAACTTGTAGCTGACAGTCTATTCACGATCATTCAAGTACCTATTTTTGTATATCCTGATCTGTGATTTCCGGGTTTAGCCCAGACAAGAATAAAGGATGGTTCTAATGCTGTTTTTGCGGTGAACTTGCTTTTTTGACCCAAACCTGGACCTTAATTGATATAGATATGTTCTTCTTTATCGCTATCTTCTTCATTATGGAGGGTTTGCACATGCCCTTTGCCACGGTCTTCATTTTTAGTAGACGCGTAATGACGTGATGTGTTTTCAAAAGTATGGGTGGTATCATTTCTACTTTGATGACCTACCGTATCTCTGTCTATGTTCACACAATCTTCTTGATTATTGACATTTCATTCCTCTTTTATTCGTAAATTTGTATGTTGCCGCTGGCTGTTATTGCTACTAAAGTTTTTTCGGGTTCTCGCTGTTTCATTGCTTTTTCAGCTGACTTCACGTCGGGTAGCGACGTTTTGCTTCAAATCAATTTCGTGACTTGGGGCGTTGCCAAGATTGCTTTGTCTTTCCTTGACAAATTATCAAAAATTGAACTTTGCCGCTTGTTCTTGGTATTTTAATGGTTGATTTATACCCTAAGCGTGGGTTTAGTTGATTGCCGTTTTTCTTAACCTGTTTGATTTTGTTTTTTTTATACTCTCAACTTTTTAATTTTTTTTTGTTTATCTGCTAATATTTTTGTTTTTAGCCTAATATCGCTCTATATTATGGCACTTTCTTCCTGTGATAGATCTTTTTGTTGATGGGCCCGTAATTCAAAGGGCTTTGCCCTTTATGAAGAGTCTCTCTTCTGTTGTAAAGTGTGGTGCGATAAGTAAGGTGGATTTTGTATAATTCTATTTAGGTATATATTAGTAAGGTGTGTCAGTATTAATAGTGAGTGCCAATATGTGGGTAAGTAGTCTCCACGTGAGTATTTGAAGTATATGTGTCCTTTATTATTCACGATAAATTATTTGCTGGTGATGGGGTATTCGTATTCTTCTGCAGTTTCTTGAAAAGTTCTTACGTAGTCGATAATAATGGCACCTATAATAAAAGAGAGAGGGAGCATTATTCTCTAGAGACAATATAAAGTCGAATTTTTACCCTTCGAACGTGAACTCATTTGATTGAAAAATATGTATATCTTGTATTAATTATTGGTGTCAAAATAAAATATATGCAACATATAGCAGGAAATGTAATGTGAGTTTTAATGATCAAAAGACCATTAATTCGTTATCAATCTTCTATTATTTTACAGAGTTATTGACTATATTTGGACCAATAGATAACTATTTTATTTGAAGGATTAGAAAAACGTTTAAATTAGGAAAGTTGTAGGATTTCGCTCAAAGCGCTATGAATTTGATATCAGAAAAAACAAACCAATGTAGTAAATCCGTTAAAAACGACTAACTTTGGTTTTTTTTTAAATGAAATTCCCTATATAATGTTACATCTTCTGATTCTACTTAAATTTTCGAGTATATTTTATTTAATATAACATGAATGTAGGTCATTCAACTGTTTTCGCGCTATCGATGTTTGAAAATCGTGTTATTAATATGTTTTCTACGCCCTTCGTATATGAATTTACTTAAGTCATTACGGGGTTTCTATGGAAACATCGTTAAATGTCAGTCGTCAGTGATAATTAAGCATCCGGAAAAAGTTAAAAAGTTTACTTTCACTCATTATGGGCTACACTCAACAAGAGCAACTTAATATATTTATGGCATACGTTAAATGTAATAAAAATAAGAGAGAAGCTAGGACTTTATATGCAAGGTCCTATCAGAACCTGCAAGTTCCAAGTTTGAACACCTTTGCGAGAGTCTACAGGAACATAATAAATTCTCAAGGTTTTGAAAGAAAAAAAAGGACAGTGCGACAACCTGACGATCGTATTCAGCTGGATATTCCTCTTTATTTTAATGGTATATACAAAACTTGATTTTACTAATTTGTTTCTACACATTAAATAAATTTTAGAAAATCCGACTCACTCTATACCTACAGCATGTGAAGCATTAAATACCACATTTTACGGAGCCCAAAGATCACTCAAGAAGTTCAAATACAAACCTTATAAGTTTTGGAAAGTTCAACAACTTTCCGAAGAAAATAAACGCCAACGACTTGAATTTTGTAATGCTATGTTGGAACAACTACGCATGGACGACACTTTTTTTGACAGAATAATATGGACCGATCAAGCATGCTTTGCAACAAAAAGTGTCTAAAATAGACATAATACCCATTATTGGAGTCAAGAAAACCCTCGCCTTGTTAAAGCGGTTAAAACATCAGGATGGAAAGCTTTCAGTGTTTGGTGTGGCGTTGTTGGTTAAATAATATTAGGGCCTATTTTTTACGAAGGTGGTCTAACTGGTGATAGATATTACCAATTTCTCACTGAAGAAATAGAGAACTTTTTAGATGAATTACCGCTTAACATCCTCAACCGATCTATTTGGCAACAAGATGGTGCCCCTGCTCACAACCCGACAAACGTGATTCACTTCTTAAATGAAAAATATGAGACTTGGATTGAAAAGAATGGTTCAATTCGATGGTGCCCCAATAGCCCTGATCTTACTTTGATGGACAGGTTTTTCTGGGGATGGCTTAAAGGGCGAGTGCATCATGAATACACATTCCACACTTTAGCAGATTTAAGCCAGAAAATTTTGGAAGAAATACAGTTTATTCGAATCCACCAGAATCAGTCGTTGATGAATGCCATCCACCACTTAAAAACGTGTTATGTCTTTGTGTCGAACAAAACGGAGGTCACTAACACCTGTTAAAGTGAATATTCAATATTAATTCCACATTTTTTAAAATTAATTCATTAGTTTTAGTTTAATATAAACAATGCTTAAGTTGTTCTTGTTAAGTGTAGCCCACAATGAGTGGCAATAAACTTTTTTCACTTTGTCTGGATGCTTAATATCACTGCCGACTGACATTTACCGATGTTTCCATAGAAACCTACGAAGGGCGTAGAAAACATATCAATAGTGCGATTTTCAATAATCGATAGCGCGAAAACAGTTGAATGTAGGTATATGTTACATTAAATAAAATATACTCGAAATTTTACGTAGAATCAGAATATGTAACATTAGGGCATTCCATTTAAAAAACCTAAGTTAGTCGTTTTTGACGGCTTTACGACGTTTGTTTTTTCTGATGTCAAATTTTAGCGCTTTAAACGAAATCCTACAACTTTTCTAATTTAAACGTTTTTCTAATCCTTCAAATAAAAAAGTTATCTATTTGTCCAAATATAGTCAATAACCCTGTAAATAGTCTAGACTTATATAAAATCAAAGTTGATAATATTTCATGGGTAAAATACAAAATTAACAAAAAATTAGACAAGGTTTGAACCCACATTTCATTGGCACCACATTGAAAGCTAAAGAAATTTCGTTGATTCCTGCTTTATATTTTAATGTATTTTGGGGAGTCTTTATAACCTATTATACATGGCTTCTATCAAATTTTAACAACGTGCTTAGTTAATATGAAAATATTAAAATTACATTGTTATTTAGGTGATTTGTTAATGTCCTTTAGGTAATTGACGTAGCTCTACTTTGTACAGTTTACCACATAAACTTTCAATCCACAATCATATTTAGTTCAGACATATAAGTTAATATTTGAGAGAAACACATTTTAATTATTTTGATACAGATCGGATAATTTGTCAATCAAAACTATTTAACCACCATATAGGCACCTAATCCAACAAGACCACAGCATGGCCGACGACGGGAACCACATAAACTATTTATCACAAACTTGGTAAATTACAATCCCATTTTCCATGCATCCTATCTAATCCCCGTTCTATTAATCATGTGAAGATCTCGAACTAGATGTATTTCAGTAACCCCGAAATTAATTAACGATGGATGAGAGATTCGCTTGCTGCTATAGTATCGAAGATAAGTGTATATACAATGTGCTCTAAAGGCCCCTTCTCAAGTCCTAATTAACTTCAAGCTGAGATGTAAACTGCAGATTCGTCTATTTGACACTGGTCAGTTTCAAGATTGACTATTAGGCGAGGTTTAAACTGACATTGCGATGTATTGTGTTTATATGTCTTTCATGGTTCGCGTTATCTAATAGTAAACATGTTAAAACTGGAAGCTTCTCTTTTCCTTATTATTATTCGGACTTATTAATCGGGCTGACTATTATAAAACGTTTAGGTTACATGTAGTAGCTCTACTTTGTACAGTTTACCATATAGTTTGCCTTGCTATATAATTGATTACCAATTAAGAATTTATCCGATACATTTTCAAGGTTGAACGAAAAACGCAAATACAATTTGAGAGCCAGTGTTATTGGCCTTTCGGGAAATATGGTTCGATATTGGCGTATCAAACAAGTTGTTTCTAAAATAAACAAAGCAGGAAGCGTAAGGTAACCAGGTATTGTCAAAATAAATCGAATCCTAAGTTATGCTATCAAAACTTTGTTGGGTGAATAACCGATTTACAGAACGCTCTGTTTTTGAATGTTCGTTAAAGGTTATTTTATTCAGTATAGACACACAAAAAATGTAATAGACTATTTTGATTTTGCCTTAATTTGTCTGATATATTTTATGTGTTTAAATGTGGGTAAGTGCAAATTATTTTTATTTTTTGATGTAGTCAATGTACAATCCCATTTATACCCTAATGATATAATAAATCCTGTGTTTTAGTTTAAGATAGCCTATTTCTTGTTAATATGAACTCCTGTTCACTTGAAACCCATACGAAATATATTTAGTGTAGTTTTGAATATACGTGATGTAAGTAAACGAATTTTCTGCTATTTTGAAAAATTTAACTACGCTTTTCAAAGCCTATTTTTGAAAAAATTCAATCGTCAATCTCTCCCTGCGGGAGCGAGAAATACTCGTCCTCAGAGTCAAATAGACTGCGCAAGGGTATCTGCCGCCTATTTCCTTCTAGCTCATTGAAGGCCACGTTAACCCTACCGAATATACGTAACTTCTTCTATTAACTTTAGCGTTCCGTGGGCGTCGCCCCTCGCGTCCGCGACTCGCGTAGCCTCGCACGGGTCACCCCTTTCAAGATGGCAACCGTTTCCAGTAGGTAACAGAACAAAGGATCAAGGCATTTCCTGTCGCGCAGACTGAGGCAAGACCTTCATGGATCTCGACTAACTCCCCCTCTTGGTTCTCCCATTTCCGGAGACACCCCCAAGAGTTTCTTCTCCTCTGGTAGGAGACTGACACTCCTTCTATAGTAGAGGGACTAAAGCTATAAATTCGTCTGCATAGCCGAAAATATACACTCTCCTCCAGTTGCATCGGTAAGAAGTTCTACACCAGTCTCTCTCCAGTAAAATTCTAAGTTCTTATTCCAAAATGCAGTTAAATACTGCTGATTTAAAGAACAAAGTAAAATCCAAGTTAATAATATTCTAAATCATGCTAAAAGCACAGCTTATTCAATAACCAGCTACTCATCTTGCGGCGGTATCCTTTGATCTGGGAAAGTCAAGTAAAAATTTTTGAAGAGGGCCATGGCTTAATATTGTTCTAAACGTCTTGGCATCTGAATAATACTTTTGACAGTTCGTTTAATTTAAAATATGATGTTTTATCGTCTAAAATCCGTTTAAAAACGATTTTAAATTGCAAAATTGTATAAAATTCCGAAATTTCCGGTCTTTCTAGAGCGACAGCCGTGGCTTCGGACGAATTTGTAGTGGATTTTGAATCGAATATTCATTTTAAATTCAGTTCGCTTCGTGTCATTACATTGCCTGAAAAATCACGAGACCGTGGAACTGAACCGCTCAGGGCACTGCCAGGTATGCGCAGTGCCCGACACTCCAACTTTCCGATTTAGGTAGAGATGAGTAGCTGATAGTGTATAAGCTGTGCTAAAAGCATAAGTATCTATTCTTTTTGCATTCTCAAGTGAACAGTAACTCATTTAAGTAAAGTAAATATCGAGTTTTAAAGTAATAGAAGTGAAAAGTGATATTAATCCAATTAAATGTCTTAAATTCAGTCGTCTAAGAAACGATGCTTACAACAAAAGTATAAAAGAGTAAACGTTTCTTCCTAAAACTACCCAATCAGGGTGATACGATTAAAAGGCTAAAATAAACCGCGATCTATTGAATCAGGGGAAGAAACTGTGTTAGATAAACAGTGCGAACTGAAGATATGAGTAAGTTATTATAAGTGTATATAAACCTTATTAATTCAGTGACTTTATAGACTACATAATGTTACGGGTGGAAATTCTTTTATTTATAAAAGTCATTTTAGGAACGAATATCGTTTGAAAAATCATCTATATTGTCTCTTTTTCGATACAGCCGAACCTGACTAGTATCCTGACAGCAGTGTTCTAAACGCCGATTCATACTATAGGTCAAGTCACGTTCTGATCAGGGTCCGGTCGTAGTCAGATCAAATAATAAGGCTTGTATAATAAATTACACTATTCACATTGTACGGCAAGGTCAGATCACGAGCCAATCAAGTAAACCTGGCATTTCTTTCCAAGGATATTTTGATCTAACTTTGACCAGACCGTGACTTGACCTACAGTATGAATCGGCCTTTATTGTCATTTAAGGTATTTAGTTGAATGACAGTCGATAGATTTTGACGTGATTACAAATTTTTCTCTGTTTATTAATTTAGAAGGATGAGGAGAAGAATCGGTTGTTGTTGATTCAGTTAGTCTTTTGTTTTCGTCATTAGCCGAAGAAGATTCCCTGGGTGAGGAGAATTAGCTCTCGAGAAGTATTTAATTTTTCAGATGAAATAGGTTGGCAGCCGGTTTAGACTTTCGGGAGAGGGATGTTGTACTGTAGAAGGAGTAATTCTATCAACAGCCATTATGGTGATAATCCCAGATTTTCTTTGAGATATCCAGGAAGGTTTTGGTGGACCCTGGTTATGGGTAAGTTGTTTTGAATGTAGAATTTCAATTAGATTTTGGCATTTCCGTTATTTTCATGTTCATTTGCATTTATGGATTAATTTTCGTTTTAGGGTTATAGCTGCGGATTCCCCGTAGGATTGTTAGAACTTCATTTTTGGAACCTGACGAAATTAGGCTAATCATTAGTTTAGGATAACAACAGAGGATGATGATTGTCAATTTATGGACATAGTTTTAACTGGTTAATTAACTGTGACGTTCGGGAACATTTTTCTTCCCTAAAAAATACGAAGAAGGAAAAAAGAGAACTTCTCACTGGTTTACAGGAGGTCTCTTACTCAGATAAATTTGTATTTTTAGCCAACACCAACGTTTACCTGTCAGTGATGTGAAAGAATTTTTTAACATCGCCGTAGAGACTTTTAATTTAATCAAAATTTTGTACTCAAACAGTATTTTTAACAGCTTTAATATTTTCTATAGTATTTATTAACAATTATCTCAATCACTAGAGTATATATAGTACCTTTTGCGAAGTGTAGCTACGCCGGCATAGTTCCATTACTTTTTTCCTCTCGGGTACTAGATTTTTGGATAATCTCTAGTGTATTTTATAACCGAGGAAGTTTATTCATTCTATTTTTATTTTTCCTGACATTTATAACAAAACGTAACATGGGATTTAGTTTCTGTCAGAAACTTGCAACTCGGTCTTACGGAAAGTCTATTCTAACCGAGTTGAATTAACTTAGAATAGTTTATGTGATAAAGTCCGGTAATTTTATCACCGTCTAGGTTGCAGGTTATAGCAGGGCGTAACGGGGAAGTGATCTTTCTAAATTTTAATATCTTTTACTTAACACCTCTTAAAATTTCAATTTACACTGTCAACCCCGACTTGGAGTTTTAACCTATATTGATTTAATTCCATATCCATGTACATCATTTTGGAACTTGTTAGTGGCAAAAGATAAACTTCGGATCCCCCTGAGCTGAGCTAGCATAGGTGTTTGTTTTCAGGCGGTTCTGGTAGGACTGATACGAAAACTGGTGATGACTGAATTTCAAGGTATTACATCTGATTATAGTTTATTCAATTTGTAATTCTTAATTTGATAGCAATTTGTCGTTCAGCGCCATCTGCCGAGTATATATCTTTAAAATTGGATAACAAAAACGCGTCCAATTTCAAATCGGAATTTAGCAGTAGTTTTAACTGGATAACAGGCAGTAGAGAGTTATAATTTGGGATACCAATAATTCACCAGCGTATTTGAGAGCATTTTTTGGTTGGTTTCGCCCCGCAGGGAGCGGAGGGCATTGTATGAAGTGAAAATGTATAAATACAAATGTAAACAACATTGACGAGCGGAGTTCAGGATCGGGTTCCCCACAGCGGCGAGACGCTAGTATGATTTTATGCACTGTATAGTAAGTAATCAATCTATGGTATGGTTGAAGTGTCGTATATATACATATACATACATTATAT
>MU182833.1:182007-196459 GCA_016904865.1 Pissodes strobi
GGAATCGTAGGAAATTCCGTAACTAAAGGTGCTAATAAATCGAGTTCCCTTAGAATTTAAGGAATGGTACCATTCTCTTGGATATATATGTGTGGGGCAGTGAGTGACCAAATAATCTAATAGTCGAGTGAGGCGTGTCCTAATAAGTATTGTATGTATCTTCAAAAGTAATTCAGTTAGAATGATGTGGTTTCTGTTAATCACTTTCATGCATCCGTAAGTTTTTCTGAGTGGCCATTTTTTAATTTACTGTTACAGAGGAGCCAAAAATATTGTCCATTTTTCTTTTATTATTATTCTATTCTACTAAATTGTTGTTATTTTAAATGGAAAGCACAGAACTTTTCCAATAAATACACTGTGTATGGTTTCCACTTTCCAAATACCTAAACAGCTCTGGAGAAAGCTTGCAAATTACTACAACTAATTTCTCTGAGCTCATTGTATGCTCCTGATCATGCTAACATGGTTAGCGAAATGCGCGTCGAGTGCAAAAATTCTATTTCGGTATTTTGGATAAAACTCTGTTTTAGTGCATTTTGCCGAAGGTCTAATCCAACCTAAACCCCCACATAGACTGATTTAATTGAAAAATAGTACTTTATGACGATCTAAATATCCCTTAAAAGCTCAATCATATCAATTAATTTTGTAATTATCTTTATTAAAAAAAGTATCCATAAAAAGTTCTAATAAATGTTGTATAAGATGTCAATTCACCCAACATTTATAGAATCTAACTTTGAAATTCTCAAATAAATTTAGCAACATTTCCTGCAAAATATCTCCTAAGACAAACTCTGCGAATGTCGGGCCTACGTCTAGATGGAAAAAGAGGAGGGAAGAACATACGATAAGCCGTTTGAAACGTAAGGACCCTCGCAAGACGTCTCATAAGTGGGCACTGGAATTCTGGCTTATGTGGTAGAGGGCTTCCCAAAAACAAAACGAAGGCTATCGTTGCGAACCTTGCAGGGACCCAGCGCAAACTCTACATCGGCGGCTCCTTCACAATCTGAGGAATGTTCTGGGACTAGTTAACCCCAGTTGTGCCGGGTTTGGAGCAAATGGTGGGAGCGCAAATTTCACAAGACGGAATAAAGCGTGATTGGCCGCTGATGGCACCACTCCTTACATCGTTATTGACGGTCAGAGCTCCGGCAACGATGCCTTGTTAAAAAGATCTCATAACTCTACTAAGGATGCCAAGGAAGCAGGCGCTATTGCAAAGGGTAAAATACTCGAGGAAGTCGGCAAGGGCTCCAGTGATGCTGACTTTTTGAGCTTCCTTACAGGTGCACCGTGATTTCTCCGTGATTGTGCGGCATCACGAGGAGAAATAAGACCTTGTTCAGTTCACTCAAGCCCTTGCCGACTGTTCAGCGAGGGTAAGAGAGGGGCACTTCGGGGGCTGTGTGCCGAACCCGAAGGAAATAACTAAACTTTAGCTGTATGCCTTCGTTGGGGAAGCCAGACTGCCTGGCTGAATTGGTGAGTGAGGGAGCGTACAACGAGCCCAGACTGCTGGCGTAAGTGCATTTTATCATTTATTGATCTCTTATGATAGTTCTGATATTTATTTTCAATTCATCTAATGATTGCGAATGTGGTGCTTAAAACTTATCTTTTAAGTAGATAAGAAAAAATCGAGAACCGGTAAATCTGGTGGCCGGGAGTCCATTCTATAGACCCTTCTCGCTTTATTGATCTTTGACAAAATGTTTCTATCAGCGATCTTCTGGTTAAGTGGCAAGAGTGGCTTAATACCGTCTTGTTTCAGCTGAGGACACAAAAAGCTTTCAAACATATTAGTGTAAGTTACACCAGTAATTAATTGTCTCTGGAAGAAAATGGGCCATAGATTTTTTAATCTGATACTCTACACCAAGCTTTTGCTATTGGTAAATTCCCTTCGAATTCATTATAAGCTCTAGGATGCTCGCTTTCCCAAATTCTACAACTATGTTGATTAGCTTTGCGTGGAAAGTCGCTTTATCTGACATTATAAGCATAACATTTGGATCATATCTAAATAGGTTTTTTATTTTCAATAAAAATAATTACAATTTTAACTTTTGTGATTTAGTTTTTAAGGCATGCACCGATATAAAATGTTATTTTTCAATTAGAGTACCAAGTAACAAAAAAAAAACTGTATACTGGATACAATTTTTTTGCCTAACGCTGTTGCCAGCCTTCGCCAAAACTGTGTGCACATTTCGAAAGTATCAAACATTCGGTCCATTTCAAATAATAAAGATTTAATGGAATAAAGATGGATATTTGTTTTGATAACCCTGTAAAAATAAGTTAAAAGATATGATCACTCAGACCAACTTACGGATGCAAAATGATTAGCACAAACTTCATTCTATCTGATTCACTTTTGAAGATTAAGGACCACTACTTTGAACTCCGATTAATAACTGCAACGTTAATCAGTATTTTGAATATCACACATCTATACATACTGACATTGATTAATTTAACTAGTATTTAAAGTGATTTATCAAAGTTCAAAACTATCAAAATATAGAACTTTCCACTAGGACGACGCACGCCTTGCATTATCATCATATTAATTTGTACTAATGTTTAGATGTCAATATTACCAAATAAAGTTTAAGGGAATTTGATTGATTATTACTTCCCTAACATTTTGAAAATGAGTATAAAACGAACAGAAACGATAGATTGTGATGTTTGAATTTATTTGCCATTAATAAAATCAGATAGTAAATAAATGCTTATAATTTATTGCTGGTGTTAAATTTCTTAACTCAGCTTTGAATCCCTGTAAACCAATTTTTACCATGCCCGATAAAGGATTAATTTAGGAGATTTTATAATTTTGATTTATTTCAGTTCTAAATTTCCATTTTATTTTTTGAACGCATTTGGTCTAATCCCATGGTGGTATCACTTGCCAATACGATGATTAATAGACCTTGCGGTCGTAAAACAAAATATCCTTGTCAGGTAATGCTTTTTCTAAACAAATCATATTATGAGCAATCCAGTGGAGACATTAATTCCCATACTTTAAAAATCTGAGTCTATGTTTCACGTAGGCAAATCATTGATGGGTTAAAAAAACTTAGTTGATAATTTCAATAATGAGCTATGAGAAAGAAATACGTTTACACAAGTTCATCAAGAAATTTAACTAGACCGTCCAAATTCGGATTATTCATATCAAAAACATATAGCAGAACAGATTTTGACTTGCGCTTCAAGAAATTTGTAGATGAATTAATGATATCCCATGAGGTTCGCATGGTATTTGAGGAAGTTCTCTTTGCAGTGGCAATATTCTCCCTGTGAGACTTCAATCTTCTTTTATATGACAAAAGCATTTCAAGGTTATTGAGAGATTTCAGTCGGCTATGAAAAAATCTTAATTGTGAGAGTGCCCACTCCGTGGATAACGCCCTCAATTATTAATGAAGGTACATTAATAATTGAGGGCGTTATCCACGGAGTGGGCACTCTTTTAGTGGATCTGCATTTAGTAACATAGGGAAAACACATGTTAAAAAGACCGTAAAATGTATCAAAAAAATATGTAAATTTATCCTCCAAGTTCAGTGTCTCCATAGCAGATAGCCAATTTTCTTTAGGCAGCTGGAGGTTAAAATAATTAATGTTTACCTGAGAGAAAGATCTAGAACTCGCAGTACAAAAATCGACTGGACCAACACTCGCATGGTCACCTAAGTCAAAACTTAGATCTGTGCTTGGTGGTCGGTAAAAGTTAAATCCAATGTATTGGTCGACAGCAGGGTAGTATTCGTAAATACAGGTGCAGGATGAACCCTGAATTCTAGAAGGCTCAATCTAGAAGGCTCAAAAAAGCCTTGCTCAAGACCATATGAGCTAAATGCATTTACAGTATTCAGTAGATCTAAAATTAAAATCACAGCTAAAATCACCACAGAAAAACATTAAAACATTACGTTTACACAGAAAATTCAGCAACTTATCGAGGTATGTACTAAAAGTAAAAAAATTAGAACTAGGTGAACGATACAGACAGCAAACAAAAATTTTTACATTGTTTAAAAGTGTTTTTCGTCCACTTATTATTAAAACCGTCCAAAGAAGTTGAATCTTGTTTTCATTGAATTGTTCATAACTTTTATCGTAGCTGCGGCACACTCAAAATGATTTGACACAGCAAAATCCTCATTTGTAAGTTGTTTATGAGTGCCAAAGTCAGACCTAACAAAAATAGCCATACCACCAGCGCGCGAGGAGTCTCTGCAGAAGTACGTTGCTAGTTCATAATTAATAAGTTTAAAACAATATTATGTCATAGAATGTAAGAAGAGCTCTAGTTCTGAAGACTTAAATCGTATGCTCCTGGCATTTAGATTAACAATCCTTACTCCATTCACTGAGTCATTTTCTTCTGATACTATGATATGGGAGGTGTGGGAGCTTATCTTATGTTCATTTCTTCCAGATTGCGCTCTCGAAAATTTTGCTTCACAGGGGATGTCATCGGGCTGACTAGATTTACAAACGACAGTGACAATCCTCTTAAGGCATTAGACGGTGGTGGAAAAGCTTTTGGGAAAGTAATTTCCAGGATACCAATCATCTTCTGTTCTTTCTAGAATTTTATGTAGTCGCTCCTCAAAAGCTAATTTGGCTCTGGGTTCAGCTTCAAGCACACTTTTAGAGTAATTCAGATGTTTTGTACTCAAAAGGCTTACAAGATTTTTCTTCATAGTGTAAAGTGACTGATGATTTGGTACCGACAATTCTGGCATATAACGCTCCGGAGATATATAAACCGCTTCACTTTTCGCATCATGTATAAGATTCTTAATCAAAAGGTTGTATTTATATATATGTTGCTTCTGTCTATATGGCGTCATTATTTGATATGCTCCAATAATCATTAAGTTGGTATTTTTGTACAAATTATAAAATCCTTGTATAGAAAGGCCATCTAGGGCTACTTGCTCATCAGCACTGCGCGAATCTATAAACATTATTACATGATGTTCCATTGAGAAGCATTTACTAAAAATGCAACCCTTTTTAGTCATATCCCCCAAGATGAGTGGTTCTATCGAATATTGGCAGTTGATGTCAATTACTGTCTTGGTGTGATACTTTAAAAGCCTGGGGATATTTCTAACACTGAAAGAACTTCCCATGATTAATAAGCGTCGGGGATTTGAAGTAGCAGGTATTGATCGACAGCTTCTTTTTGGTGTAACTGACCGCTCTGTGGAATTTAAAGTATTCTGTCCTAGGCAGGTTAATTTTGTTTGTATCCCAGTACTTTTTCTATTATGGTTTTGAGCTGTAGAAGTAGTTTGTGTTCAATTTCAACATGTTCTTATCTTCTGGTTTGGAATAGTACACCTTTCTACCTTTAATACATAGTATCACTATTTTCTAAATCTTTTTCAATTGCTTTTATTTTTCCTAATAAGTGCTTCTGACTACATTTGAACTCTTCTATTTCTCTTTCATACACGGTTATCTGTGCAATTTGTAATTGTAGCTCTCTAAGTGTTTGCCCATTTTCTTGTCTTAGAGTTGTTAGTCCTTTTTTGAATTTTTCTTCTCATTCCATGTTTTTTAAATTTAGTTTCTTCCTCTTTTAGTTTTGCTTCTAAGTATTTTTTCTTTAGATTTACCTCCTCCAGTGACTTCATGTCAGCCTCACTTGTGGTATTAATTTCCTTGTTTGCGCTTTTTGTTCTTAATTTGATATTATTTTTGTACTTTAGCAAATCTAATTCATATATCTTGCTTGTTTGTGTTATTTCATGTTTTTCCTTTCTTTCAAGTCCTAGTTGTTGTGTAGTACCCTGCGATTCCCTCTCCAGAAACGCAATTCTGTCAAGTTGCTCTGTTATTTTTTGTTGGTTTGTTTGATCCGCTAAGAACATCTCGTCCTCAAAGTCCAGAGTATTCCTCCTCACTTTCAAAGCTGCCTCATCTTTTGCTTCAAATACGGTTTGCAGTTCCCGGATTCGCATGGCAAGGTTAGATGTACCATCCTCATGAGCAGTTTTCATGAAAGATATTTGTTCCTGTAACTTTTTGTTTTCAGCGTGTAGTTTTTCTAATATTTCCTCATAGCACTGGTCTCTGAAGCTTTGTTTACAGACACAGCAGCAGAAAGGTAAACGCCTCTCAATCAATGCTAATGTTTCAGCCTCTGATGTACTTAACCCTGCACAAAAAATTAACTTGCAGCAGTCACAGGCTGAGCCAAACAGTTCACCCTTTGTCGGTCGATCCTTAAAAATACAGCTATTATTACATTTTGAGCAACTTAGTACCACATTTCTATCCGCCATTGTTTTATAATTCCGAAACTTCTAAATGTATAACTTTGACCATCCTCAAAATTAGCAAATATACAATTAAACTAAAACAATTATACAATTTTTTATTTCTCAATCATATACAATTAATTAATTCACCCACTCAATGGCTTGTACGTGGCAAATAACGTCATTCGCCATATATTCCATTCGAATCAAAATTAAATAAAAACTCATAAAACTAAAGTGAGTACGGCACTGTCCAAAATACGTTGATGCTGATAATGTAAGGTACATTCATTTACAAGTTAAAAGGTAAGATTTGCGAAAAAAATGAGAATCATAAATAGTGATAAAAAGTTATAAAAATAACGATAACGATGGGACATGCATGCGACCAGTTTTTAGCCTAAAAATACTTAACTTATTTGTTTACAAATACATATTTGGTGATAAGATTGTTCGTCTTTTATATTGGGAAACAAAATGTCCTTGTGATTGTAAAGATGAGTTTTTATCTGCTTTTCTTTCTCACAGTTTTGCAGTTTTCAGTTCAACGTCCAGATGGCTTAACACAGGATACTTTTCCTTACACAATGACACTAAATACTTGACCCTTTAACTGTTTTATTTGGTCGAAAACCACCAAAAACAACGGAGCTTATACGTGCACACCATCCGAATATGATGACCTTGATATCGAGTTCTTCCATAGCATCAATTTTAATATTTTGGGAAGACTGAGCATCATCAGCAGCCTCCGCTGGGATACTCATTTTTAATTAAGCTGAGAGAAAAATAACTACTTCTTTTAAAAAGTTTTTTTAAAGCCAAAGGGCCTAAACCGGCCACCGGCAAGGCTTCGTTGAGATCACAAAATTACTTGAATAGACAATAACAGTCCATGGAAAGCAAAGTCAAGATATATAAAACGGCAGTAAGGCTTATCAGAACATACGCAGCAGAAACAAGACCAGATACAAACAGAACTCTACAAATGATGAGAACAGGAAATGGAAACTCTGGGAAATATACAAGGCAAAACACTATACGACAGTGTACGAAATGAAGACATCAGACCACAATGCGGGATACAGGACATAGGAAGGTGGGTGAGACAGAGACGAAGATTCTGGAACAAACATATAAAAAGAAGGGAGAACAGCGGACTCGTCAAAAACGCAAAAATGATGGAAATAGATCACAGGGAAGGCCACCAAAACGCTGGAGAGACTGCTGGACTTCATCTTCCGGGGAGGACGTGTTGGCAATAACTACTAATATGTATCCATATTAGAAAGTAGATGAAGGAAAAGCTTGGAATATTATGAGACTTTCTTTAACCTATCGAATTTCCGTAGAAAATGTCAATAGAATCACCTCGATAAAAGAACTTTCACACAAAGTTCACGTTACGTCCATCCCTGCATGTAAAAAATCTACATCCGACATGTGACCATGTTGTGATATTTTATTCCCTTCCAGGAATTCACTTCATTTATCTGATTCAGATTCAGAAAAATTAGCCTGTGATACCTTTGATTCGTCGACTAAATTAGTATACGTGGAATAAGTCTGACTAAGCCATAACGTGAGAAATAAAACATGGTGAGAAAGTTAGCATAATACATAGCCATTGTTTCTAAAGAAAATCGAATATGTAAGCAGCTATTAGAATAGTATATTATTTTATATGGAGGAAAAGTGATACTTTTCATGGCGCGCTTGTGTTTAACAGCCGAACGGAGTGAGGCTGGTAATAGAGAGCAAGCCATGAAAAGTAACTTTTCCTCCAAATAAAATATGCTGTTTTTTCTTCAGATGTCGACAAATTAGTGCAAAAACATCTCTTTTGAATAGTAATAATAATAATTATTAAAGATGTGGGTTCGCAAGGCGTAGACCGGTGTCGGTGAATAGGCACAGGTTGTTGCTATAGTAATGTAACATAAAGCTGTCAGTGGACACTGTCAACAATAATTATTTTTTTAAAATCGCGTCTCCGATTGCGTTTTAATTCCGTATTGATAAGCAGTTATTGAGTAAGTTCGATTAAATAATAACCAATTTGTTCCTAAATTAGTGATTTTTAGAAATGCAGTCACAAATTGAGTGATAAATATAAATTATTGTAGTTTAATAAATCTTGAGTTGTTGACGCTTATTTTGTTGTCTGTTTGTATTGTGTCTATGTTGCTATGACAACACTTTTACCTCGGCCAGCGGAAAAGTGAAAAGTAAAGCTCCGGCGGAGGAAAAACGAAACTTCACGGCCGCCTACACAGTCGAGTAATGACGGATTTACTGACGTTTGAAGAAAATAGTATATTATTTTATATGGAGGAAAAGTAATACTTTTCATGGCGCGCTCGTGTTTAACAGCCGAACGGAGTGAGGCTGGTAATAGAGAGCAAGCCATGAAAAGTAACTTTTCCTCCAAATAAAATATGCTGTTTTTTCTTCAAATGTCGACAAATTAATGCAAAAAATCTCTTTTTAATAGTAATAATAATTATTATTAAAGATAAGTGGGTTCGCAAGGCGGCTTAGACCGGTGCGGTGTCGGTGAATAGGCTCAGGTTGTTGCTATAGTAATGTAACATAAAGCTGTCAGTGGACACTGTCAACAATAATTATATTTTTAAAATTGCATCTTCGATTGCGATTTAATTTTGTATTGATAAGCAGTTATTGAGTAAGTTCGATTAAATAATAACCAATTTGTTCCTAAATTAGGGATTTTTAGAAATGCAGTCACACATTGAGTGATAAATACAAATTTTAGTTTAATAACTCTTGAGTTGTTGACGCTTATTTTGATGTTTGTTTGTATTGTATCTATGTTGCTATGATAACACTTTTACCTCCGCCGGCGGAAAAGTGAAAAGTAAAGCTCCGGCGGAGGAAAAACGAAACTTCACTGCCGCCTACACAGTCGAGTAATGACGGATTTACTGACGTTTGAAGAAAAAAGTATTTTATGTAAAGTGAGGTTACCCTTTTCAAAAGTTATGTTATATATTTTTGCTTGTATATTAGACAGTAAAAATTATTTATAATTAAGGTTGGGTCGTTCTTTCCCGCTCTTTCGCTAGCCTAAAGAATTTCTCGAGGTTCATTCCTGACAGTTTGAGGCCCCTTTTGTCATACTGATGTTGGGTTACATGGCGTGACATGCAGCATCACATGGCTCAGTAAAGCACTAAATAGCCGTATGAGTGATGGAATACCCATCAATCACTGCTAGTGAATTCCACCTTCCCTACGAACCTCATATAAAAATGACATACAAATAGGTTGCATAATTACTTACCTTATCTTTATCGAAGCTACCGTTAAATGCATTTTTATTGTTTATTATCTTTTATCCTATATATTACTGTTTGTTATCATATTTGGATTAATTGATACCGAATTTCTTTACTGCCGTATACAATATTATATTGGTTAGCTAATGTCCTGCTAATATCATTGCAATTATCTGATTTACTTTTCGTATTATGTACATTTCTTAAATGCTACGCACTCACTGTAAGTTACTGTATGCCTTATGGCAATAGACCGTCTTACATAACTATAATTTTAGGTTATTGACCATAAGCAGGTTACCGAATTGAGCTCACTTTGATTTCCCCTGTATGTCTTCATTGAATATATATTTCCTTTACAGGTCAATTTAATATGATTTAATGCTTTAACTGTTTAGTTGTTCACTGATATTTCGGTGCCATGGGATTAATTTACAATTTATTTTTTATTTAAGGGATAAATTGTAATGAACGCCGATTTCACCCTTTTATATACTTACTGTATCTTCGGCATTTTCTTCAACTTCTGTTTATTTTCTGAATCAAGGTTCGCAGTACCAGTGTGTTGACACCCTACTTTGTTGAAAATAATTTACCTAGACAACATGGGCAACAACGCCTATTTCTCCACCTAGTAGTCAGTAACTTCATTCCACTTTCCAGTACTCAAATCGAACCTTAGTTATAATTAAATGATCGTAGGCCAAATTCCTTTGCGTTTAAAATAATAATTTGATATTTCGAATTTAAGGGAGCACACAATTTAAGGGGAGCATTTTTATATTTAATCAGTGCTTGGCTCAAATTTGTTCAGGTAATTTCTGATATGACCTAGGTATTTAAAAGTTCGCCAGACAATCAGTTACGGCATAATAAAAAGAAATTCATTAGCATTAACATTTAACCCGCTGTGAATTACCTTGTATCAAACTTTCCTTGGAGCTTAAATTCAATCAAAGAATATGATAAAAACAAATTCTGCATTCCCTAATAAATAAAATACAGAATGACGCTAGCACTGAATTTTAATGGGATACTCATGAAATTATCGAAGACATATAGCAATAATGTTTCTATACATACAGGCACCCTAAGCATTAGGACTTTAAAACTAAACTTACTGTCTAGGACTTAATGTTCATCCGGAACCTGATATCCTAGCCTTAATAGCTTTTAGACCACCTTCTCTCACGACGAGTGACGAATTTCAAACAACAATTTCCTGCAGTACTTTTCCGAGCCGACGAAATTAATTTGCTTATTTACTTATTTAATTTCCACGAGTCTCTGGTACTTCGTGACACTGTTTACGGTTTGGTCAATACTGTAACCATTTGGACGGAGTAACATACTTGAAACATAAATTTATATCAAAAATTCCCGAGTCATATTCGGACAGTAGAACTTTCTGAGACGGGTGAAGATTATTTTCTAACTATCGTTTCAGAGTTCCCATATTTTTGGGTAGGGAGACGTGCTACCCGTGAAGATTGTTTTCAGACTACCGTTTCAGAGTTCCCATATTTTTGGGCAGGGAGACGTGCTACGCGTGAAGATTGTTTTTAGACTGACTTTTTCCCAGATAATTTTTCGCTTTTATACCAACCTTTACGACTTGTTTTCTCCTAGAAAAAGGAATCTACACCTGCAGCTATTGAAAATGTTATTACTAAAAGCACTTAAAATTTTGCCGAAAATTTTAATATGGCAATTAGCGTTTTAACATGTTTTGTAAATTCCAATCCCGCCGTGTTCCAAATTTTAATTTTAATTACCCTATTAAAATTAGGTACATGCTTTTTAAATTCCTATCTTAATTACCCTATTAAAATAAGTTACTACATGGTTTTTAAATTCCGATCTAGACCAAATTACGGTAATTAAAATTGGAGAACACATTTTTTTGCATTTTAATCCAATTGGCTTTTTTCGGGGAATATTCTTAATAGAAACGCCCCATGGCCAATGGTTTTCTTTTTAGAACAAATTTTGGGGGAACCTGCATGTAAACGTTCGACTAGTGGGTGATATTCTTTCTAGTTAGTACATCTAGTTTCGCGTTATAATGCAATCGAAAAAAAACTCAAAAGTATAAGTCAACCGCGATTTAAGTCGGAATTCGAATCTTGCGAAGTTAAACACAATGCAACCGACTTGGATTATATTCCTATAGTAAGTTATTTTATTTTAATCAGGCTTATGATAGGTGCTTTCGTTGTAAAGTGTGGCAAGTATAACTGGAACAGCGGAAAGAATGCGGACAAAAAATTGGCGATGTTGTCGAGTAACTTTAATATTTTTTGAGAATTAATATTTATACGTATTATTTAGATAAAGACATAATTTAATATATTCATTGAAAATAAAAAGTTATATCCAAACTGGAACTTTACTATTACTTCAACTTTAATTCATAATCTATTTTACACATTATCAATTTAACTAAATTTGCGACATTTATATCTATTTGCCCGATACATCCGGCAACAGGTGCGTCTAGTTCCCCTCGTCCTCGTGACAAAGTGCATCAAGACGATTGGCTGCAAGCCATTTTTCCTCTCTTCACTCCTCAAACGTCGCTGTTCCAAATAAGTTTGCCACACTTTACATTTTTCTGAGGCAAAAATGATTAACTTAAGACGCGATTCTGGCATTATTTCTTAAAAGTTGGATTTCAATTTAAATCTTGTTTAATAAAATAAAATGATTATTTTATTTGAATGTTCTCTCTTGGCGATCTACTTCGAAACTTAATTTATTTTATTTATTGGTGAGCTAGCACAATCCTAATGTATTTTTAAAACAATTAAAAATAATTATGATTATGAAAGACTTTGTTGAAACAATTTACTCAGAATCGGGTACTAGCTCTGATTCATTACAAAATCTTCATTTAATGAGTTTTATTTAAGGCGTTCTTTAATTACCTCTTAAAATTCACTTTCGTTAAGAATATTAAAAAAACAACTTGGCAGTATTAATGATTTAGAACTTAAGATTGGTGATCCTATAATTTTGCTAATTTGACTTATTTTATTATTATTTTAAGTACGATATCTTAATCTCAAGTAGGTTTGAGAGCTAATACATTTTCAATAGTACGTGTTTTGTCTAAGAATATACGTAACATTTAAATAAACAGTTTAATTAGGATCTATGATGTTTTTCGTATGCCGAAGACAAGGTCAAGTTGAGTTTACGTAATTTTTTTTTCAGGTTTCTCAACGTTCGTAGATAGGGTATTTTTCTAAATTTTACTACCCTAATTTCAAAGCTTAAAATTCATTGATTCAAATTTAATGCGGTATTATAAAAAAATACTTTAGAAACAAATTAATTAGCATTACATGATAGTATATGGCCACAATTAACTGCCACCATGCAATACAATTTATAAAACAAGGTAAAGCCAATTGTCCAACAATGACTTTACATTATTAATTAATTTGACTTTCTTTTGTTTTTGCATCATAACTGGTATGTAAGGAAATCGTTAATAATGCCGCCGTATTGAATAAAAATGTCATCTTGTGATATGTCATTGAAAAGAAATTTGATTAAGACTAAAATGTTACAGAGACAGTTCTCACTTTGTTGTACTAAATTGAACTACAAATAGTTCAAGTTGGTATAACAAAGTGAGAACTGCTTCCGGTCAAACTGGAAATGGTATTAAGTGAAGCTAAGTGTTAAATGTGCACTCAGTTATCTTATTAAATATGCGCAATTTTCGAATTCGTATCTCCAGAAGTATTGGAATGACACGGCATATAACCTATGTTCATTTGCACTAGGTATATAAATATTAGGTCACTTGCTTGGTTATGTGTAAAATGAAATTTTACCTTAAGAATCGAACCCCTAGTCGATTGATGTAATTTACAGAGAATATAGGGACGAAATATAATTCATCGAACTTCTGGTAAGTTCCTTTGATCAATAAATTATCTTTAGTTCCATATTATTTATACCACTCTCAACGGGCAATTTTATCGTTACATTTGGTAATCATTGCCTTCAAGCGGTTGAATATAGTTCCATCGTAAACCTCTCATTCTTAGTTTTACTGTTACTTGCAAAATTTATGAAAAAATTTGATTTTGATAAGCTTATACAAAAATACGTTCCCCCATTTTGATTTGTTCCATGCACTTGAATAATAAGATAATACTTGCAAATGTCTTCTATTAAAATTTAATTAAAAGTTACAGCTAATATCCCGAAATCTAGCTCTCGTATATTCATTTTCAGGTTTGTTTTCGTATTCCCACATGGACTTCGAAGTTGACCGAGATCCAGGACCGTCAGGGGACCCTTCGCTTGCGGATATGACTCGCTCAGCGCTATCTATCCTGTTAAAGAACCCCAAGGGATTCCTCTTAGTTGTCGAAGGTTAGTGCTATGATGATTAATTAAGATATCTTATTTGTTCCTAGATAGCTTTAAAGATTCATAACATTGATTACATAAACGGCTAATAATTATGAAGTTATGAAATGCATACATTTACGTATAAAACTTCTTGTTCAGTGTTTAATACATGTTATAGGTATATACTTTAAAATCGCTATAGTATCTTCTAACACAAAGCTGACGGGAAAATTGATTTTAATACTTTCAGACCATATTAATATAGTAAATAAATTTTGAAAGCGTTTAAAATAAAAATGATTTAACAATGACATAATTCTTATAAAGTTGGGCTTCTAATAGCGTACTATAGGCAAGCAGATATTGACCTAAATACCTTTCGAACACGTTTAATAGCACAAAAGACTGTCCTGGATGTAGTAAACACCTAGAATAAATTTAAATATAAACTAAAACCCAGAGCCTTTTAACCACTAGGGC
>MU182833.1:211459-229710 GCA_016904865.1 Pissodes strobi
CATCAATATGTCAAATTCACGTCCGTCACATTGTAAAAATACGAAAAAGAAAAATTCGTGGCTTTAGCGGACATTATTTACCAGATGCGAGTTCAATTCACTACTATGGTCTCCAAAAATTATGGAAAGCCAAAGTGTGTGAACCATAAGCAATTTCCACCATCTCTAGCCTCAATATTATTTCATAGAGATTCATTTGTACTAGTACTAAATGGTTGTGCGTAAATAGAAGACAAAGTTCCATCTCCCCCAACTACCTATTCAACAGTATATACACAAGAATGGGTTGTTTGTTGTTTAAGCAAGTCCATTATAAGTTTTATTCAAAATGATCCAAAAATTGAAAGAAACTAACGCTATTTTATATAATAATGTTCTGAGGCGTTATTTCCTATTTAACCAACTTTGACATAAAGTCATTATTTTTTGTTAAATAATACGCTCTAGTCGAAAATTAAATTCAAACATAATTAGAATTAAGAAGTTAAATGGAAAAACGTGTAACTTCATATTAAACACATCTAATTATAGTTGGAAAGCGGGTATGTCCATAGCCGGTAAAAAAAGTCATAACAGAAACAAATATACTACATTTTTCATCAATTAAACGTTTAAAAGTACCATAATCTTATATTTTCATTAAATAATTTGTTTGCTCTAAAACGTATTCACTTTTTCACTAAATTATCGAATTCTTGAAAGCACCTGGACACACGCTGGAAATATTAGGCAAACTGGGGGTTACGCGGATTTCTTAACCTAAATTTGATACATGGAAATAATTGTTTTGCTTCATTGAATTTTTAAGCGGGAAATGTTGTTTTGTCAGTTACGTGCATTTCACACTAGTTTGGTTTGATGTTTTGCTATTAGATGGCGCCCCAAAAGTGGAGTTACGCCGTTTTCTTACTATGGCGACGATATTTAATCGAATTATGTTTGGGTCAGAGTAACGCCTCGGTATTACTACTACCATATCAAATGTTTGATTTAATTAATCCTTTGTCTGGCGCAACTCCTTTGTCCACATCACTATGGAACTCACTCCCAGGACATCTGTTTCCCCCTAATTACAACCTATAACTATTCAAGAACCGTGTCAATCAACATCTTCGCACACACACTGCTCGTCGAGCGCCATAGGATCTCCCTTTAGTGTGTGTGCCACTACCATAAAAAAATGAGAACTGGGTAATCGCTATAGTTTTCAAGTGACTTATGATTACATTAGACAGCAATTTGCGAAAGCGTCGAATACGGAGAAGGTGTGTTTGAATAAATAATATAAATTTTGATATTCAATCATTTATAAACTGTTTAGAGTGGAATATTGTATGTCAATTTTAGACAAGATTTACCCCTGTAAAAAAGTAGCCGTAATGACCGGCTGGATAAATTGCCATATTTTTTAAATAAATTGAAGAAAAAACGACACTGAAGCTGAAGAACGAGGTTACAACATAAATATCTTAAATATTCCTTAAATCATAGCGGCAGTCCAAAAGTAATCTCCAACTTTCCCAAAAAACATTACCTACTCCATATTTAAAACCTGTATTTTAATCGAAAAACAAGCTTTTTACATAAATATAGTGTAGCCATATTATGTGCCGTCAAAATTAAACTAAAAGCATATTCGTAAAAAAATCAAAATATATTGAGGTAACCCGCCTATTTAAAATATTATTTCATTAGACATTATACCTTTAGTTTTGGGACACCCTATATACATGTAAAAGATAAAAACAAGTCATAAATTGAAGTCGGGTTTTGCGAGGTTTTTTTGGAGAGATCGGAAAGCGGATCGTTCGAGAGGGGAGACAGAGAATCAAAGACCAGCGCAGTATACGGTTTATTTTGGTGAATTATTTTGCTTCTGTGTTGCAGCATCATTACAGGTCTGTAAAATGAAAGTTATATAGTTATTAACATAATTGGTACAAGTATTTCTTTTATTCTCATGGATAATTCATATTTGTGGCATAACATGTGTACATATTTAATTAAATCGATTTATTCGCTGAACAACACTGCTTTAAATGAAAACAGAAAATTTATTATTTGCTGTCTTTTCGTGCTAGGATTTTAATTTTAGTATGACTGAGAGTGTACGCAAGGGCCTTGATTAATCTATACTAACCATTTCCTACCCTAACGGGAGAATATCCTAGTTATAAATGTAATGATCACTCTAGAGATATTGGCCCAATTTGCAACTAAGTAGCTGGGTAGCCTCCGTAATCCAAGACCTCAGTACCTTTCAGCGGCGTGTGGCTAACTAACAGCCCCTTCAGTTTTAAATGTATTGTTACAAGTGTGGAACTACGAATTGTGGTACGGGAAACAGTAATCTAATTAATTATTATGCTAATAAAGGTTATACAGCATAATTCGGTTTAGGAATTTAGATCGAGGGTTTCTCAGCCGTACTCTTTTCCCTCGTGAATTCCAGGCTGAGTCCAGCACGCTTTTCTTTAATAAATTAGGTGTATTAGGAATCCGTGTTTTAATTTACATGACGCGCCTTTCCCTAAAATTTCCCTAATTGGGTTTCGTCGAAGCGCATTCGGGGTAAATAAAGTTGTGCAAGATATAATAATAACACAACGTAGGTATTGGTTTTCTTTTTAATCTATTCTCATGATCATTGGCAAAATAAAAACAAAGCACAACTTTACTTATCTCATTCAACTATGTTGGTTATACTACAATATTGACCATTAAATTTTTCTTCTTCAATTTTCCTTCGATCACATCGAGTATTCGACAATATATTTACAAAAAATGTATTTGATACATATATTCAGTACAATTATATTAGTCTATTGCTTCTCTTAAACATAACTGACCTAAAAAGCTTTGGACAAAAGTCTATTGGGGCCCATGTGAGCAGGCAGGGGGGCAAGGGAGGGCATAGAAATATTTTAGTTTCAATCTATCTTTACTCTTTGCACCCCCCCCACCCCCCCCCCGAAAGGCTCTCAAAAGTTTCTGCAATATTTGTATAAAAATAATACAATTTTTAAATTTAATTAAACCTAATCTAAGAAAAAGAAGAAAAGATAACGATTGCAGATTCGATCAAGAGCGAGATCCAGTTGCAGTTTACTTTTGTTGCCTGTTACCCATCTCCTTTTTTACGTTGGATTGACTTGGGAAATTTGTCAATAATGCTTTATAAAATCCGCTTCGTCCGGTCGTGGAAGGCATGTTTTTTAACGATTTTAACGACTTTTAGGTAACAATTAGGCGTGCATCTCCAAAATTGTATGGCTTTGCCCTCCCCCTGCACTATGTCCCGTCGTAGCCCATGTGGGGCCAAGGCTGAGCTTCTTTCTGACCAGGAGAGAGTTTTATTTCTAATCTGTTGATATCCAAAGAGAATGGTCAAATTATCAATGTTCACTTGCAGGTGTATTAATCTAACTACTTTTTATAGCTGCTTTATATTCAGTTCGCGAATAAAGTTTTTACATAATTTTATTATGCGTCTAATCTTTCTACTTAGTTAACTCCAGGAAATAACTGAACTTTCCATATGCCCAGAGATAGATAATTATTATTCATACGAAATTATCCAATTTCCGAATGTTACGCTTTCCTAATTAGCATTTCCGAAAGAGACTTTGGAATTAATATTATCTTAGCGTGTATCCGCAGAACGCATAAGGCTCACATATGCAGGATGCATTCCTCGGTTTAGTTAGGAATGTTGTATGATAGCAAGTGCTTAACACTACTGTTGAACCTCCTTTGAATTTACTTGTGTAACACATTTACAGTTAAACTGTTATTAGAATCACTCAAGCGCATGCAAGTGCTTAAGACCGCAAATTAAGTTGCTTATAGGTGTTGCCACAATGTGTTAGCGTAATATCTTCTAAGTTCTAACTTGGTTCTCGAACTATTGGTGGAAATCTTATTAGGCATGCCTTAGAGATTCAAACTTCAAGTTCCGATGGTCAGAATATTCCTAATTGTCAGTTCTAGATGAAGATGCTCATAAATTTTCATGGGAGATCCTTCTAATAAACCAGGAATAGACCGCAAGTACTAAACTTAAACAAATATTCCAATTGTAATTTTACATAGAATATATACTCCACACTTTTCCGCTTTTTGCTTTTTCATATTACGCAATTAATTTAAAAATCGCCTAAGACCGGACGTATATTACATTCAGTGAAAATATTAACTTGCACCCAAATGGTGGATCTCCCTACTCCCTAGTGATTTTAATTTACCTTGTGCTGTGTGAGAAAGAAAAATATTGAACACAAACCTGCTAAGAGTTTTACGTGGAATCTAGACAGTGGTCGTTTTGATTAGGTATTTTTCATGGTCCTTACCAGTTTGAAGAACGGATGAGCGTAAATTACTCCTAGATGATTTTGTCTGAGGAGGACCAGTCTTGTTGAAATTCTCAATATACATATATATTCTCTAATAATCTTTATCTACTTCTATACTTTAATTGATTTATTAAACATTTACTACTAATTAAGACACAGATGTTTTATTAAGATACAGGGTTATAACCAATCAATATGTCAAGGATTGTCATGACAATAACAGATTTAATAGTCCGGGAGGCAGCGGCTTTTTTTTCGAGTCATTTCATCCCGACCAATTTGTGTCGAAAATGGGGGTATTAAAGAAATTTGGAATAAAAAGTTAAAATTTGGTGAAGTTGAAGTTTAAGTGGTGTTGAACATGATTCAGTCGAGTCCCGCGACGTCCCGGCTGGGGAAATGCCGCCATCGTGAATTTTAATCTGCCATATTTAATTTTCGTCGGCAGACTTTTTTTCTTTTCCATTTGGTTTCTGAATAATATTTTGTACACTGTTTTTTATTTAATATCTAAGGTAATACCTCTTTATTTTCCTGACAGTAAATTACTTAGAAATGGGGAATTTTTGGCGATTTATACAAATGTATACAAATCTTTAAAAAACAAAAGAAAAACCTAGAAATAAATACCTTCTAAGATATTATTAAATCTTTTTAATCTACCTATACTATATAATAATTATAGCATTTTGGCAACGCTGCTGGATTAAGAAGGAATTATAAAAGTTGCAGGTAAGTCCTTTACTAATCCAACGTTACGGCGAAAAGACAAGGTAGTCAATCTTGCTTCTCTATCTGCCACCATAAAGGTTGGCGAACGATGAGCAAAGGTCAACCCCCTTATTCTTTTTCACCGTATAATTTGTATGGTGAAAGATGACGGTCAATTATCAGGAATATTTGCAGTATGAGGTTGCACGAAGGCAACAAAGTGAACACATCGATATTATTTCCAAAATTTGTCCTCCCTGTTAAGTTCTCCCAGAGAATCCTTTATACAAATTGGATGGAGGAGATCTCCTGCATCGAGTTCCGTGGCCAAGTATTGATACTGCAATGTATAGTGAAGTATGCAAGAGATATGTCAACTACGGCATGACAACGTACGGACTTATCAAAAGCACAAGAAGGTTTCGAAGCCGTAGTAGTTGGTAAAGACACGGATTTTCTCGTCTTGATTATTGGGCTTTCATTTTGGTAGAGTTATATTGGGGGTCTAGATCAGACGGTCTAAATAAATGTAGATTTAAAAAATACGTCTCATCAGTGGCAAAGCAGACCATACAAGGTAAGTTGGATCTAGCTATTCTGCCACCAACCACAGCGGCGGCTAAGAATAATTTCTATCGGGTTTATCCGTTTATCACCAGGTTCAACAGTGGTGTGGTGCGGATCTTGACCCCAGTGATTGAGGCTTGTACATTCGTTGATGGTGTTTTGCAGCCAGTAGTGACTCTAATGAACGCAGCTCCTCCTCACCTACTGAAGCTTATATTTTGCACTTGCAAGGGGGACCGCAGTAATAAGTGCGAGTGTCGGCGATCAGACCTCACTAGTAGCACGATGAGTGGAACATGTGTAGGTGAAAACTGTTTTAGCAAGGCTGAACCGATAGAAGAAATTGACGTCGCCTCATCGACTGAGGTTGACGACTTAAGGGAAAAAGGTCCGTCAAACCCTAAATGCACTAGGTATATTTTTACAGTACCCTTTATATAAAATTAATATACCTACTTCACTTACTATAGTTAAGTTCCGGCATCCGGAACAACAGACAACCACCAGAATAGTAGAGATTAGGAGAGACCTTGAATAAGCGTAAGCTAATAATATAATTTGCGATGCTACAAGATTTTGTTCGTGAGATTTGTTGAAGTTAATATGTTTCATGCAGGATCAAGAAAGTAGATGACATAGGTAAGGGTAATCGTAATCGTAAGCAGCATATCGAACGAGGAGTCAGATCCAGGAGCTTAAGTTAAAATGAATCATTTAAATTTTGTAATATATCATAGTAAAAAAAATATCCGAAATTCTATTAATTTAAATTTAAATTTTCTACTGTCAAGCAGTGGCGGTCGTCAGCTCTTATTTATTAGAAGGCATAATTTTCGTAAATTTAAATAAAATCAATATGTTTTACATTCATTCAATGCTGTCAATGTACTTTTTTTATTTTTAGCAAAATATTGGTGGGCGGGGGACGCCCTTCCACGCCTTCTCCTCCCCCTGGAGATGACGCCTATGACAAGCATATTCATTTAAGTAAAAAATGACAACTTTTGAAATTCCCAAGAGATAACTAAAACGAAAAATTTTAATTAGAACTCTAAAGAAAGCGATTAAATAACTGTTTACTGGAAACAAATATGGCGGTTTTTAAATTAACATGGCGGCATTTCCCCATCCGGGATATCATGGGACTCGATGAAACCATGCTCAGAACTGTTTGAATTATTACTAAGCCAAGTTTCAACTTTTTATTCTGATTTTCTTTATTAAAACACAATTTGACTGTACTATTAAAAGTAGATGTCACACAGCAAGTGCTAGTCCAGTAGCGGTGGATGCGAGTCTGGGAGGCTGCGGAACACGTCAATTTTGCTATAATAGTATATTATGATATAAGTGTATAAGAGGGCCTTTAAAGCACGCGCGACATATTTCAAAACACGACGCGCAGCGGAGTGTTTTGTAAGTCGCAAGGGCTTTAATGGCCTCTTATACACGTATATCATACGCCCTTTTTTATTACGAATGCATCATAATCTCAAAAATGTTTTAAATATTAAATTTAAGGGATATATTGACGAATATATTAATCTGTCACATTTGACATGATCAAATGTTTCTATAGCAACCTTTAAAAAAGTAGGCGCATCATAAACATCATTTTAAGCACGCTACAGCGTGCGATAATCATTGATTATGATGCATGCGTAATAAAAAAACATTTTATCCCACGTGAAATTTTTTTTATGTACTATTGATATTGATTAGCCGTAAAAAAATAGTCAGCTGCACGGCAAAGAGGGGGTAATACGTCAGCTGAGCGTGTGAACTTTATATAAAAATATGGAAGAAAAATTACTTTATCCCGATTGAAAATGTTTCACATGATTTTGGACATGTATGGAAATATAATAATGAGAATCTGCTGCATGTATAGTGGGGGAAAGACCGCCAGTCAGAGCAAGAATGTATGATTGTGCTCATGCATCTCTACTACGCGACGCGCGGAATTTTCAATGGTCCGACTAACGACAATTTCTCCAAGTTTTTCAAATTAAGTTATGACTTTAATAAAACCATTAGAAAGCTTCAAATATCTTGCATCAGTTTGGTTTAGGGTTTATTGTTGTACGGACTTTAATACAGGTGGGGGAAGCTTGTGAAATTGGTTAAATCGGTGTAACTTTTACACAACTAATCTGATTTTGATGAACTTGAGCTCGTTTGTAAGAGAAATATCAGCCCTTTCAACTTTATTATCAAGTGGTGCGTTATTCGCAATATTGCAGTTTTTTCAATATTTCTGGGAAAAGTTAAATGTAATAGTTCATTTTCTTTACTGCGGATATAAAGACCATAAAAACCTGAACCCTCAACGAAAACCGCAACTAAATATCTTTATTCGTTTTTGAGTTATGGTCAGTTGAGTGTTTTAATTTTTCAAAATTTTAAAACAACTCGAGAGCCGCGAGATAAAAATATCTGAGTGTCTAAGACAAACTAATAGAAACTGTTTTTGGTAGAAGTTAAAGTAATTTGCAAAAAAACGCCTAATAGAAGTCAATTCATTAATCTTCAACAATGTAACGGAACGGTTATTGCCTTTTCTTCAAAAAGTTACTTCTGTTTCCATTTACGGATTCACGAAGTAAGCTAGACACAATTATTAACTTCAAAATACGTATTGGGGGTTTTAAAAGACCAACAATTATTATTCACGAATTTAATTTAAACAGGGCCATAATAATTTTAGGGTGGGGACGCGTCCGTCATCTCTTTTGAATATCCTTCAATGTATTTAGTTTACTTTCCGCAAAAAAAACAGTTGCTTCAATTTCAGCCTTGGAAAATCTTTTAACGGCATTTTTTAAGAATATTCTTCCCATAAATTACGTTTTACCTGGTTCTTGGCTTCCTAACAGGCGGATAATATAAAAACATGGTATTACATAAGTAGCAAGAGAGCCATGCAAACATAAATATTGGGCAGCGTTTTTAAATAAATGGACTGGATCAAATACGTCCATCAAATTCCGTGAATGCATTGAAAAATATCTACGTCAAATAAGGGCTCATTGACTTTATTATTGAAGATTGGGCAAATGATCACATGGTATTGTCAAAGAAGATTATTGGGACGCTTCCCATCACGTGTCGCAGAGTATATTTGCTTGTGGTAATCCTCTTTGCTCTTTGAAGTTGGGTAGCTCAGATGGTGATAAATAGAATAATAGCTCGCTGACTGTTGGTAACCATGCTTAAATATAATTTACCAGAAGAACGTGAAGCGCATGACCATTCGTTGAGGACTGGTTGGACGCGACCATTTGGTTCCCTTGAGGCAATTTGAGGTTTCCTTGAAAGTACTTTTAGTTTATGTTGAATATAAGAGATCTAATTCGTTTACTTTATATTGGTATGCTTAATTCGGTTTCACTTTAATTTAGGTTTATTTTACTTTGACTAACTTTGTTTACATTTTCATTGACGTAAATTAGGGAGGTGTGAACTTGATGCCAGTAAGCGTTTGCCATTGAGGCACTACGAACTGGTCCAACTCAGGAGGATTTGAACTTGTTAACAGTAAGCGTTGCTACGAACTGGACCAAGTTGTCGTTTACTCGGTTTGCACGTTCTTTTATTCTAAAATTTGTTGAAAGTTTACTGATTATTTTTAAAACATGTTTAGATAATAAGTATAATAATTATCTTTCAAGGTCAAGTATCAAGCTCAAATCTTAAACCGAGTGTTATTTTTCTGCGAATAGGATTACTAATTCACAGTATCATGGATGGGAAATAAAACAATTTTTGTAAACTACTTGGAGTGTTATAAATGTGAAGTTCATCAAGGTAAATTGCGACGAACATCACAGCCATTGTTGGCATGTCCAGGTCACGAAGAAGCTGACACCAAAATTATTTTCCACGTTTCTCACTTGAGTTCTGATGCTCATTTTATCACAATACGATGTTCAGACACAGACCTTTTAATAATTATGTTGAATTTATCGAGACCAATTTAATCGAATAATATCTCGATGCATGTTGAAATCGGATATAATCAGAAATGCATTAATGTAACTAAATTGTATGAGACATTGGGTCCACATTTGTGCTCTGCATTACTAGAATTTCATGCCTTTACAGGCTGTAAAATAGCAGCTCTCTACCGCAAAGAAAAAAACAAATTCTCCGGAACACTCCAACGTACATCCAAGCATTGAGTGACATTTCAAATATACCAAATTATATTCCTGATCAATTGTCTACAACACTGGAAAGCTGTGATTGCAGATTATATGCACTTACAGGAGTTGATGACATTAATGTTGCTCGTGTTGTAATATTCACTAAACCATGTGGCAATAACGATGACTGCAATCCATTCAACTTAGAAAAAAAATTGATGATTCGTTACTCCCGCCCTGCAAAGCTGAACTGTAGCAACATTTTCTTTGTATGGCATATATCGCCCACCTTTGAAGCCATGCTCACCTACCCGTGCCAACCGACTTGTTCACTACTAAGTATGGATGGGAGGAAAGCGAAGACAAGTGTTTTTTCAAATGGTTTGTGGCAGATCAATTGACGACGACCTAACCGAAGAGGATGGAGTATGCGATATAACTATCGACAATTCCGATGATGACAAGTGCTGCACATAATTAAGAGGATGATGAATATATATTTCAATATTTTTATGTTGATTACATTAATAATAAATTAATGAAAATGCGATTATAATGAATGCGAATATTCTATGTAAATATATTAATCATATGATATGATCTTGCAGCTTTGCTTACGTGAACATTGGGAATATTGTTAAAAGACCGCTTGAAATTAATAAATATTATTGTATTAATAAATAGAGATATGAAAATATTCGCCAGCTGATTGCCCGTCACTGTAAATTTACGTGCCATTCCATTTTTGGAATCAGGAATAGTAACAATGATAACTTCATGCCTTAATTCAACATTGTCCATTTTCATTACACAGAGTTCATTAGAACCGCACGCTCCAGCAATTCCCATTATCATTACAACCTACATCATTAATTAAATATCATCGGGGGCTTCAAAGAGGAACTTATTCACATTTTCCCTGTCAAACACATTGGATTTTTTAGGTTTAAATGCGTCATTTCTTCTTTTTAAAAATGCTGGAAGTTTAGGATACTTGGAAATATCTATGTTTTTCTCTATGAAAAAGGTGGACTTCAACATGGAATATTCACAGCACAAGCTTGATGGAGACTTTAATACAGCAGATTTTTCGTGAAAGTACGCCAAAAGCACGGTTTCTGAAACTACAGTAGCAGTCTTTGTTTGGCACCATTTCTTGAAGTATTGATACGTTGCTTCATACCTCTTCCTCGATTTTTCTGGCAGCAGCGACAGACAAGCGATATTTGCTGATTCTTTATTGATAAAATAAGAATGTTTATGACGCTATAGAAACCGGCCAGAGCTGTCGTCATAGTTTCATGCGAAAAGTATCGAATTAAATTATTAATAAAAATGCAAGAATAAATTCTGCAGGAGAAAAAATCTTATATACTCCACGGGATGTAAGTACATTTAATAGTCTCGAACTATATTGTCAGCCGTCCTCGACTAGTAAATGTCACTTACATCCCTTATAGTATAAATAACTATTTTCTAATGTGGCCTACTAAAGAAAAAAAGAGAAATTGAACAACATATTCGACAAAATAAAAGAAAAATATGGAAATAATGTTTGAATTTTTGAGAATACCCTTAAAGCAAATTTACTAACTTCTTTGAAAGACAGATGACAGCTAACAAGAGACCAAGTAAATTGCATCACTAAGTTGCCAAGAGATAGAATAAAAATTGACAGTGGCAGCTCATGGGTTAGGGGGAGAAGGCATTTGGCGGCATCATCAAAATCTCGCCGCAGGCGTCGCCGTCGCCGGAGGCCAACCCCTATCTGACAGTTTACTAATTAAACTTGTATGTCAAACAAAGAGAGCGGTGTTCGGTTTCAATATAGCAAATCTTGGTTTTATCTTTCTGACATGGTTGATCAGTTATGAAAAACTGAAAGTATATCCTTATATTACGTGAAATTTTTTTTAAGTTGCCAACCTGATAGCTACTAACCAAGGTAAAACATCTACTGACAGATGGGAAAAAATCAATGACAAATAACAAAACTGTCATAGCTAAAAAATACATGACAAATATATTCAATAATTTTTTAGTGATGACCAGAATATAGCAAAATATCTGATAGACACGCAATTAACAGAAAACAAATCTCTAAGCCTAAAACTATAATTGCCGGAAAATATAAGTTATAAGCTTAGAAGCATCATTCTAAGAAATGAAAAAATAGTTTAAAAGTGGTTATTATTTTCGCAATAACTGTTCCTCATCCAATGCGAATGCGTCGAACATCAGTTTAGTCAAATTTATTTTTAGATTAGTAAGTACGCCCAGAAGAACCATTCCTAAAAAGAAAATTGTAACGTTGTATTGGTATCTGAATATTATATCGCGATTTTCTCTGTATATCCGTTAAATTGTGGTATCGGTTGTCACAACATTACTATTACGAGTGGATTTCAGTACTCCGACCCGTTTGACAGCAAGCGCCCTCCGAGGATGCGCATGAAAATAGGATATATCGAAGGAAGGTATTATTGAAGGTTCTTCTCGTTTGGACTTTATGACATTCGGTTTAGGGTCGCAAACTAGAAGTGATTTTCTAGTATGCCCCTGGTATTATTTCGGGCTTACGTTGCAGTTCGACATTTAGATCCGCGATTTAATACCTCATATTTATCTGGCGCCTTCGTCACACTCTATAGCACACAGTACCGAGTTAACAACAGTTTCATGTTTTGTGGGTTGCATGATGTGTGTAATCTGCGCGTGGTTCTAATTTTTCTGGCGCGAGACGATCCCTTCATTCTCCATCTGATACGGGGCCTTTTTGGAGTCAAGCATTTCAGTTGTTAAGTCGATTCATTTAAAAATCTGGTTTAATCCCAGATACCTTCGTTGGATTTTGTCGACTAACAACGTAGAAATTTCCACATCGGCCATTACGTTGTGCTTTCGTTAATTTTGGTGTAGTAGATGCAGGAATAACTCGCGGGGCGAGGTTTTTGGGAATTTGCTTTGTCCAATATCGATCGTCATTGTGATACTTAGTTTTTTGTCGCGTAGGGTGCCCTCATTTTAAGAGAGGCAAGTTTCTTTATTAATTGCAGATGTTTTGCGTTCTTGTATCTTTATTATTTGCATGGTTGTATTATTTCGCTTTTCATTTCTTTCGGATCCGATTTAATAAGCTTAATTGATCGGCGTGACGTCATCCCAATTAGAGATTAATTAAGATTGGTGGTTTCTTTTATTATTCGGATGGCCTAGTTTATTATTTAATAATCATTAAAAATAACCGTTTTCATTCATATCGTACTCGATTCAGTGGCTCGATTGATCGGCGTGACGTCAATTTGATTAGAGAGCAATTAAGGCTTATAGGATTTGTATTCGGTCGGCTTAATTACCCGCGGAGCTTCGCGTTTGATTTAGTTAATCGTTGTCTTTCATTTCGGTCTCAGTTTATTGGCTTGATTGATCGGCATGATGACAAGTTAGTAGGGTTAATTGAAGCTATTGTATTTGAATAAAATAGTCGTTGTTATTTATTCTTGGTGTTTTGCGATTAGCCAAATTAATCATTTTATTTTATTTCCGACGAAATGTAATGTGCATTTTCGATAATTTAGTAGTTTAATTTTTCTGACCCTTCCGTAGCGGTCTAGCCGCGAGAGTAAAATTTAACTGTGGGTTATTATGCTGCTTTATCTACAGCCATATGTTGAAATTAATGCTAAAACTGCTAATTTCATGAAGTTTATTCTATTACCGAAGTTAGGATTGATGCATTGGGGAATTACTGTTTTTATCTTTAATTTTAATTATTAATCTTGCAATTGACATCTAGTGATTCATATGGGTAGTTGATTTCGACTATTAATTGGACACTAAACCGGTAAATTCGGTTGTTAATGTTTAGGTTATGCAGTTTTGTTTATTATTAGTTTCTGTTGCGAAGGGAAGCATCCATCCTATCGTGTTATTTATTGCAGTTTACATATTTTCGCGTATTTTCGTTTATTATTGTTTACCGTATTGAACTTTATTCTCGATTTATTAGATTAAAGGTAGAGGCATGCCTTTTTTATTTTAATATTGGAAAGTCGTTCGGAGCATTTATTATTAGTTTTATTTAAGTATATTTTAGTGCTTTTTTTCGCTATTTGGTCCGTACTTGAACTTTTCTCTTGAATTATTAAAATTCGGGAAGAGCTATGCTTTTTATTTGCTAATAATATTGGAGGGTCACTCAGACCATTTATTTGACAAATTTGTTTAGTATGATTTTTCATTAAAGTTTATTTTAGTGCCTTTTGTTCGTTATTTAGATCTGGAATGGATTTTATTTGTACCAGACTAGGAACAATCTATTTAATTACAGTAATTTATCTTTTATTTTGTTCTATTGCTGTTATTTACTGTTCTCAACGATTATTTACGTTGATTTTGCTGTGCCAAACTCGGTCCTAAGTCTTGGACTGCTTATTTTCTCTTTCTAAAGGGCTGTAATATTATTTTTAACTGATGATGTCGGCTTCCCTTGAGCGAACTTAATCTTATTTAGTTTTTTTTTGCATAACTAATATTAAGCTATAATTGTAATATTTCGATTGCTCTGATATATTATTACGGGGGTGCTCTTTTCTCATTGATTCTTTGTTTTTTTTAACTTTTGGTTCCTTTTTGAAATTTGATTTAAAATAAAAAGAGGAATACCCTGTCTCTTGAATCTGAAATTTGGGATTCTGCTGAATTATTTTTTGGAAATACAGTATATTGAGACTCGTTACTAGGGAATGTTTCCATTCCTGGGTCCTTCCACCGGGCAGGAATTTGGTTGTCCTTCCACCGGGCGAGAATTTGGAAGCCATCACCAGGCGGGAACTTCATGGTCCGCCTACCTGGCTGAACTGCTGTAGCAGAACTTGTTTACCTGGTGGACATTCCTTTGGACCAGCTAGACGTGTTGGACGACGGAGGGTCGTCCACGCAGATTGGTTCCGGAACAAGACGTCCGTGTTCACCTGACGGTGAAACTTCTATGCAAGCTAGGTGCCAAATTATTTTAGTTTTAAATGTTTGTTATGAAATAACTCTCTTTTTGAGTTAATAACCGTAATCCTTGTTGTATTTGCGCTCATTTTAGCTCTGCAGAGCGCAACCCGTGCGGTAGACAAAACTCAACTTAGGTTTTTTTTCTTCCCTCAGGAGCACTTGACTGGTGCTGATTCATTAATTCCATTATTTACCCTTAACAACAAAGAGTTTTGGTCATCCTCAGATAAACAATTTTATTGCGTAGTTATAATTTCATTGTTAGTTGATTAGTTTTGAACTACCTACAATTGTCGGTGTCGTATCTTAATTTATAGATATAAACTTTCGAATCGTTGATTGCAATTTACAACTTTTATTATTTTTTATTCAGGGCTATTCTTGCTCCTATTTCGTTCTTTTTTTCCTTTTTCAAATAAAGACATAGTATTGTATCTGCGGCGTTTTATTTGGTTCCACAATTTACTCTTCGCAACTTTTCAGCTCTACTAGTTTTCGTGGTGACAATCTATTCTTTTGCGATTCTTACCGGCAAGCATTAACTTGAGGGGCGGAGGTCTTGCAGCAGGTTCCACGAATAACGCGGGGATCTTCAGTTTGGTCCGTAACGAACTCGGTGGCGCCCAATGAACCTTTTCTCCGGTTAATTGAGCAGCGGGCAAATTGCGCGCTCACTTTACAACTTGCTACCGCACCTTGCCGGGTGTTTATTTTAACGGAGGATATCTGGTCGAATTCGGTAAGTGTATACTAATACTAATCTCGGTGGAACTCGTCATATCTCCACGAGCATTGAACATATTTTAATTTAATTAAAAAAAAAAAAAATAAAGAAAAATAAAAAAAATTATTTCACAGAAAGCGCGTTGCAGCCCATCCATGAAGGTGCCTTATGGCAATTAAGTTTTAAACTGCTGGTTGATGATTGCCAGATAGCATTATTTTGTTAATATTATAAGGCGTAGTAATGCGTATCTTTTGTTAAAGTACCGGCTGTGCTGTTGGGCCGTGTGCAAAGCGGTGTGATAACCCTTTTATTTTAAAAGGTAGGTTCGTTCGACTCATGTGCTTTTTAGTGGATGGCTAAAAAAACGATTGGCACTTCACCAGGGTCTTTCCGAGGGACTGATGCCCATTTATTCCGGGGTATTCCTTCCGTGAGCAGGAGCCCTCCGAAGTGGACCAGCCCGAGAGTTTTGTGGAGAAAGTGATCTTCCTAGCTGATAGGTTCACCTAGCTCGTCAATTTTCACTGATGTCCAGTCCAGTAACTTTTCACATACCGACGGCTGAAGGTATCGGCGAGTCCTGGTAGGATCTATTTAGATTATTAAGTGTTAGCCCTACCTGTATCTATAATTTAGTTCTTGCTCGATCGTGCTGATACCTTAATAGTACGGGAGGCCACGACCAAAACCCTTGATTATCGCTATCCGTTTAAAACCATAAAAAATAGATAAAACATACTAAACCATGAATTTTTCCCTTATCAACTAGTATCCGGAAACGGTGCGTTTTAATGGGGCGCCGTTTCTGCTTTGCAAAAAATTAAGATGACAAAAATTTATTGCTATCCGTCTGGTTATTGGATAATTCAATTAACATAAGTTCATATTGTAATAAAAATTTTCATATCAGACATCTGCGGTGTTGCACTTTTCTAATATGATAACCGCAAGCTGTATACACATCGAACCATATAAATTTATCGCTGTCCGATTGAAATATTTTTCAACATACTTGTTTGAGTAACTTTATAACGAAAATAATGTTTTCAGACAGTTTCAATGGTGTGAAAGCAAAAAAAAAAAGTGTTTAATAAATTTTTTAACGGACCTGTCTCACAGCCGGTGATGCTGGTAGAATTTGTCGCTTGCGCGCAAACGCCAGTCTGTCAGCTGTTTATTTTACAGTTCGTCAGCGATATAACCTTGTCTTCTGGCATTGTAATGTATAAACAATCCTTTTGGTGTCAAATATTGAAGTCATTAAACACAATTTTCAATGTCTCTGCTCAATTATGGTCAACAACAAAAGTTTGTCTGATTAGCAGCGTGCACAGGTTAATGTATCTGATATTAGCATTTTTGTGATGCAGAATCGTCTTTCTACCATATATATCTGATTTCAGACAAATAGTGATAAGTTTCCCGTCCTCCAAAATTTTTACATGTTACGCACTTTCATAATGTGAAGCGCACCGGGATATATGTCTGAAAATGTTTTTTTAAGTATCGACTCACCACAATTAACGAAAGGAAATAGTTTTCAGACATATAGCAAAAAGTTTTTTTTTTCTTTTGTCATTTTTATTATTTCTTTTAATTCCCCTATGTACATGCACCACTATTTTTTTCTGATATCCAAAAAAGCATATTATTTACACTATTATTTAATAGAATGTCGAAAAGCAGACAGTTTGCTATGAGTTTTTAGGGTCCGAATTGAAAGCAACTTTAAAAATTAATAAAGCGCATAAGCACCACGCAAAATGTCTGAAAATATCAGTTTTCGAATCAAAATAATAAAATAACCAAAGCCACAAAGAAGTTTGCGGATAGCGATTGTCGAAAAATCTTGGTTGTGGCCTCCCGTACTATAAATTTTCCTAGTGAGAACTCTAAAGACAATTACCGAGGAGTATATTCTGAAATATTACTTCAAGAGATACTGAGGTTCAGTTCTCTAAACTTATCCAGTGTTATTTTTTGTAAAATGCAGTCTTCTAAAGCCATGCCATCCTTTTATCGCTTTCATCTTTGTTAATACTTAAAAAGGGTGTTTAAGTTATTTATGCTAAGTTTATTGTGTCTGCTTGTCAAACCCATGGCAGAAAATTAATTAAAACTTTTTAAACCTTTTTATTGAACGTTTCGCCTTGATATCGGTAGAATTGAGCTCAATTTTTCCTTACTTGTTGCGGCTATATTTATTTATATTTGTTTTATTCAGTAGATCCCTTTTAGTTTAGCATTTTGAAGACATTTTTGAAGTCTTCTATATTCCAGCTGCCAAGGGAATAAGCTAAGCGTAGTTTAGTGGATATTTATTCCCCAATTTTAACATATAAATTGTTACATATTTAAGCAATAGTAACTCCTCTCGTTAAGTTGTATCAAGGTAATTTACTGAGATTTTTATATAGTAATTAGTAATGTTAAGTTATTGAACAGAGACTTGCTAAAATACCATAAGTAGTGCTACTTTTTGATTTGAAGTTTAATCGCAGTGAGTATCAGGCCTAAATCGTTTAATTGATACTTGATTATTGTAATTTCTAGTGTTAATGTGTCAAGATGGAACTTAATTACCACAGCAATTAATATAATTGTACTAAAACGGAGTTTGATCCACAATACCGAAACAGAATTATTGCACTCGACGCGCGTTTCGCTAACCATGTTAGCATCATCAGGAGATGATTAAAACAGTTTTAATCATCTCCTGATGATGCTAACATGGTTAGCGAAACG
>MU182833.1:239710-267535 GCA_016904865.1 Pissodes strobi
TTGACAACATACTCCACTTTTGTAAAGCTATATTAGCAACTTCATTTTGCGCCTAAGGAGCCCAGGAACCTGCATCGATGTAGAAATTTGCAAATTTCTGGAAAACGTTTAACTCTAGCTTTGTTAAGGCAATATACTTTTTCCCGTAGTAAAAGTTTAAGAATAAGATTTACTCTAAAAAAATCCCAGAAGTTTACTGCCAAAAATGTTAGGGCTACATAAAAACTAATGCAGAATTATGATTTCTCATCCCAAAAAAATCCCGGGCACCCAATTTTGAGCAAAAATTTTATTACAAAAGTTACTTACAAAATTGAACATAAAATTTCTATTTCAACACCCAGTGTCTCCGTAACGAAGCATTTTCCGGACCTATGGTCATATGAAAAATGTTTCATGTTTTATTACGTAGAATCACCTCCGAAATTATTCAAACGGAATTTCCGGACATCCTGTATAAGGAGTCTTCACTACGTTTATGTCACCCGGGTTACCCCTATTCACGGACATCCCTTAAAAGTTAAAACTGTAACAATCGACATAGCGATTATTCCTAACAGAATATTGATAAAATAAATTTGATTTTTTAGGGAATACAACATTATTACGATTAAATCCTGACGAATTGAAAAATAAGCGCTTGTGCGAAAAGCACTTTAATGAACAAGATTTCAAAACCGAAAAGCAGCACTTCTTAAAAAATTATGTTGTTCCAAAAAAATACTACCATGACAATAACGACGATTCGGATGAACAGGAATTTTTAAAAGTTCAAACACCAACAAACAACTAGTCTGAAAGGTAGCTTTATTTACGAAATATGTTTTCATGCATCTATACGAGGCTGCATTGTATTGGCTGGCAGGAATGTCAAACTGGTGAGAGGAGTTTGATTACGGGGAGTGACGCCCCTGCCATTCCGAGTTGCCATGAGATATGGCCCATCAAATCCCATCGTCCTCCCCCAGGCTGGAGAACACCAAAGTACAAAGTCTGGAGCCGATCAATGACAGTTTGTGACAAGAGGGGCTGCATTGTATTGGCTGGCAGGAACGTCAAACTGGTGAGAGCAGTTTGATTACGGGGAGTGACGCCCCCACCATTCCGAGTTGCCACGGGATGTGGCCCATTAAATCCCATCGTCCTCCTCCAGGCTGGAGAACACCAAAGTACAAAGTCTGGAGCTGATCACTGGGGAGTGATCCAACAAACCCCATTTTTACCCCTGTCAGACTAGGGACCGCCAAAGGAATGAGTCTGAGGCCGATGCTTCGAGTGGAAGCGGCCCTAGGTGGTACATGCATAAGCCTACTCGCATCGTCCGGTGAAAGACCACCCCACCAGAATTGGGGAGCGGTAAGTGGTTTTCCCAAATCACGTTCCGCTTCCGCGTTGGTGGTCCCGGGTTTCACAGTAGGAATATATGGACATGATGGTGCTTCCAGGATCAAAATATTCCGGAGGTAAACTCCCCGGCCATTCGGATCTCCGGGCGCTGGGTGGCCCTGGGAGCCGTTCATTCCGCATTTCACAGACAGCAAAGATACCGAACCAATTTAGAATAGATTTCTGCAACATAAGAGGCCTAAATACAAACATAAATTCGGTACACCAACATCTACAAGCAAATAGACCACACATATTAGCCCTTACAGAAACACAAATATGTTCTACCACAACAACAGCGAACTACCTCTACCCTGGTTACGACTTACATACCCGATTTAGATATAAGTTCGGAATATGCCTTTTTGTCCGAAGCGACCTTTCATGTCACCGCGAGGAAACACTCGAACCGAACAACCTTGACGTCATGTGGCTCAAGTTCACCGCCAAGGGATTAACCAAGTTTATATGTTGTCTCTATCGCCCTCCGAGCGATAGAGCCTACCAAAGCTTTTTCTCAACACTAGCTACCACCTTTGACTCAATACAGGTCGATCACCCCAGTTCAGAAATAATCGTTCTGGGAGACTTCAATGCCCACAACACCAACTGGCTCAAACATCACAACAAGACCGACAACGAAGGTAGAGAAGCTGAAGCATTTGCCATCAGCTGCGGGCTTACTCAACTTGTAGGCGAACCAACTCGAATCTCAGAGAGGGGCGAATTCGCCGCCCTCCTGGATCTTTTTCTGACCACCAATCCTGACCAGTACAAGGTTACAGTTGGTCCGCCATTAGGTACCTCTGACCACAACCTTATTACAACGGTTTGTGAATTGCCACTCATACAGAAGGATCCACCATTGCCTCGCAAAGACTGGCATTACAATTCTGCAAACTGGGACGATCTAAGGCAGTTTTACCTAGATTTTCCTTGGCTCGGCGTCTGCTTTGCCACTGACGACCCGTCAGACTGCTGCGAAGAGATCATGCAAGTAATCTCCTCAGGAATGGAAGCATACATCCCAAATTCCATCAAGTTACCATCAAAAGGAAAGCCCTGGTTCGACAAAAGATGCGAAAGAGCTGTAGGAAGGAAACAGCAAGCCTATAAGTACTGGCAGCAAAATCAGACCGCTGAAAATCGCAATTATTTTATCGAAGCGAGAAACGAGTGCAAGCGTGTGATCGACGAAACTAAGGACAAACACAATCAAAGGATCAGGAATAAACTTTTGCAATGCCCCAGTGGCTCCAGGAATTTCTGGTCGGTAGCAAAGGCAGTAAGTAACAACTTTACAAAAACGTCTCTCCCACCTTTGACGGACGAACGTGGCATCACGGCGACTACAGCCAAGGAAAAAGCAAACATGCTCGCCAAAATGTTTTCATCGCACTCTACCTTAGACGTGCCGCAAAGCAAGACTCTCCCCACTATACCGAACATCAACACCACCATGGCAGAAGTCAAGTTTTCTCATCGTGATATTCGCAAAATCCTTAAAGAACTAGATACGCAAAAGGCATCAGGACCGGACGGAATACCTGCCATCGTGCTAAAAAACTGCGCCAACGAACTAACACCTGTTTTTTCCAGGCTTTTTTCTCCTTCTTACAGAAAAGGGATTTACCCATCCTCTTGGAAAGTCGCTCGAGTGCAACCTGTTCCAAAAAAAGGCAAGAAAACCACGCCCTCAAACTATCGCCCGATTGCCTTGCTTCCAATAATCTCCAAAGTCATGGAACGTGTAGTCAACCAGCAACTACTCAAGTACCTCGAGAGCAACAGAATAATCAGCGATAATCAATACGGCTTTCGCAAAGAGAGATCGACAGGAGATATATTGGCCTATGTCACTCATATATGGAGTAGGGCAATTGAAAACTATGGAGAGTCTCGAGCGATTGCGTTGGATATTTCAAAGGCATTCGACAGAGTTTGGCATGACGGACTGCTCAACAAACTGCCGTCCTTGGGACTGCCCGCCTCTCTCTGCAGCTGGCTGGCCAGTTTCCTTAAGAACCGATCCCTACACGTTGCAGTCGATGGACACATCTCGGACACATTCACCATCAACGCGGGCGTGCCTCAGGGCGCAATACTTTCACCAACTCTGTTCCTCATCTATATTAATGACCTGCTGATCGAAACGAATAATCCTGTTTACAGTTTTGCAGATGACAGTACCCTTGTCTCCCACTTTAGAGCAGAAAAACCCTTACCAGCGACTGAGACTCATCACCGCAGACAGGAGCAGATTACAGCAATTAATCAAGACCTGGAGAAAGTTCAAACTTGGGGCGACCGAAATTTGGTCCAGTTCAATGCGGCAAAGACCCAAGCAGCAACGTTTTCTAAGAGGGCCAATACAGCGGGCCCTGATATCATTATGACAGGATCGACCATTCCTTCATCCTCGTCAATCGGGCTGCTGGGTGTCTCGGTCAACAGCAATATGTCATGGCATGATCATGTTGCTAACATCGCAAAATCAGCCTCCCAGAAGCTTGGTGCGCTATTTCGCAACAAAAAACTCTATACACCGCAGCAGTTGCTCTTGCTGTACAAAGCGCAAATAAGACCGTGCTTAGAATATTGCTCACATATCTGGGGTGCCGCACCAAAGCATACCCTAAAGCTGCTGGATTCCATTCAGAAGAGGGCTGTGCGTCTCGTCGGCGATCCGGAGTTGACCCGGAATCTGGATAGTCTGGAACATCGCAGACATGTGGCCGAGATGTCTCTGTTTTACAGATACTTTCACGGCAGATGTTCCCAGGATTTGGCCCGCATAATCCCGCCCCTGGCAACTCCTGTCAGGCAGTCCCGACAGACGGCTGGAGCGCACCAGTTCGTCGTACAACTAGAAACACCTAGAACATCGCTTTACCAGAACTCCTTTGTCTGGCGCACTGCATCACTGTGGAACTCACTTCCAGGACATCTGTTTCCCACTAATTACAACCTACAAATATTCAAGAACCGTGTTAATCAACATCTTCGCACACACACCGCTCGTCGAGCGCCATAGGATCTACCTTTAGTGTGTGTGCCACTGCCATAAAAAAAAAATACGAGATATAGTTTTTGAGATACCTGTAGCGTGCATTCTTAACCGGGACCTTCTGTAATTCAAATTTAGATATTAAGCGAGCCTCTTATGGCCCTTACATTTAACATGTTTCCTTTCATTTTTAGCATTTTCAGGCGTCTCTTTATATCTCTAGATTTAACCTTAGATTTAATCGAAAAATACGAAGTATACGAAAAATTATTTTGTTCTTGTACAGGGTGATCCCCTATAATGTCGCCCCCCTTTAACTTTTTTATTTTAAGTGTCCCAAAGAAATGAAAAGTATGGTTATGTAGGTACTAAAAATGCTTTTTTTCTGCGTATAAAAATTTTTGGAAAAATGATCAGTATACAGGGAAACACAAAAAGTTATTTTTTTTTCAATGGAACACCCTATATATGAATTTATTTTTCGATTCCTCGTAAAATTCTAAGCATATTTTATGTATGATGTTATACCTCTAGGGTTAGTAGTTTTACAGCTATAAACAGTTGAAAATCGGTACTTTGGCTACTTTTCACCTTGGTAGCAAGAATATCATTAGAGATGGCGTAAAATGAATTTCACATTCCTGTCTTAACTTTTCAAGGGCTATCTGACGGTACTAACTGGCAGGCGGTACCATGGGTACCAAATCTGGTACCTCGGTAGGTACCATCAGTTAGCACCATCAGATAGCTCTTGGAAAGTTAAGCTAGGAATGTGAAATTTATTTTACTCCATCTCTAATGATCTTCTAGCTACCAAGATGAAAAGTAGCCAAAGTACCGATTTTCAACTGTTTATAGCTGTGAAACTACTAACTCTAGAGGTATAACATCATATATAAAATATGCTTAGAATTTTACGAGGAATCGAAAAATAAATTCATATATAGGGTGTTCCATTGAAAAAAAATACTTTTTGTTTTTCCCTGTATACTGATCATTTTTTCAATATTTTTTATACGCAGAAAAAAAGTATTTTTCAGTACCCACATAACCATACTTTTAATTTTTTTTGGGACACTTAAAATAAAATAGTTAAAAGGGGGCGACATTATAGGGGATCACCCTGTACATACCTATTTTTTTATTATAGAATGTGTCAGAAACAACTTTGACATATTAGAGGAATACTCTTGCGTTAAAAAATATGAAACAGGAAACACCATCTTTAAAATGACAATTTTTTTTCTGGAAACACTATAAGGCTATAATTAGGTACCTGTTCCTTCTTTTCTGAAATGAAATTTAGCATACTATATATAATCAATTTATTAATAGAAAGTTTCATATTTATTTAATTCTTGTTTTAAACTTAAAAAGATATAAAATGTACGAGTAGCATGCGCTTTCATATAAATTTTCGCACAAATTCGATTTACAGTAAAGTACGTAATACATTTTGGATACAAACGCTGAAATATGTCAAGATTTATTAAATTGCATTTTTTTTTTCTCGCTACCAAACGATTTATGGCCAAACTGAGTTTTCTACCTTGTTTTCTCATAAGCTATCTGCTAGTATTGTATTATTTAAATAGAAATAAAATTTTCTCTGATAGGTCGGTAAAGTCAAATCAACAGATAAGAGATAGTCTACGAAAAACAAAAGTGAAAACCGTTTGGATCTATTCCAAGCCGTTTATAATTTATACCCAGTTAAAATTTTGAAAATGGTAATCCAAAAAACAACAGTATACAGCATGGAATTTGTAGCAGAATTCATGAACGTACTGTATATTTCAAACGCTAGCGAATAACTGCAAATCAAAAGTGTTATATTTGCAATTGTGTTTTATGTCAGTTGTAGGTGTTTGTCAAGTTTTATTTCAGAATATAAAGCATAGATATTTAAATTTCTTAGTTTAAACATAAAACATGTTCATTCATTTGTTTTTACATTTTTAATATAAATAAAATAAAATGAGATTTTCGCTAAGCTTATAAAGTATCTAGGCATTTTTGAATTTTTAATTTACTCTAGATAAATGGTACAAAAAAATAGTCAAAACTTCCCTTGCTAAAAATTATTCATACATAATATGTAGATAAAAACCATTTAAATAAAAATCTTATAAAAATCTTTCACAATCTCTTCTTTTTACGCTTACCTATCTCTTTACTTACTTTAATTACATCAATTATTATTGTTAACATAATTGAAAAAATCCGATTTTTTTTAACTTAAGACATACGCCAACGCATGCGCAAAATTATCCCATCTCTTCCCTTCTGTCAAATATTTGTTTACCCTTTAATGTTATATTGCCATTGCATCTTTATCTAGAATGATACAGAATACGAATTAAACAAAGACAATTTAGGTATACAACACTGCAAACACTTTGGAAGATCATTTTATTGATTTTGTTGTATCTAAAAGAATACAAATGCTCTGGGACTTGATCCCGAATCCAGGTTCATTGATGCCCTTGCATTTAAATGGGATACTTATTTTTACGCCTTGCCACAGTCCCCCCTTGTTTCTTGGACTCTAAACAAAATTATTAATGATAAAATGACTGTCGTTCTTCTGTTACCCAATTCTCCTAAGAAGTACAATTATCCTACTGCACGCACCCAAAATCCATTTTCATGGAAACTATTTGTTGACCAGGTTGACCTTCCTTAACCGATAAAAGTATCTACTCTAGGTAATATAAGTAATACTGGCAACGTGGCGCATGAATTGGACGAATCGTCCGAGGGTTACCGCCGCGAATTAAAATATTGCGAGCGCATTGATGTCTTCAAGCTGTTTCACGTGCGCCCATAAGGATAGGTCTTCTTATCGTAGTAGAATATTCTTTGCTAATACATACCTACCCTTCTGGGCACCTAAAGAGCGATATATTGTCTGTCATTCGTCTTTCACAATCAACTACTGAACAAATATTTCGATTTTCGACTAGACATTTTAGTCAGAAATCCACCAAAAACAAACCGCTATTTTTGAAATCTCACCCTATACGCCGGACCGTAAACAAATTTAAAATAAACTTAAATTACCTAGCTCTCCACTGTAGACTGGCACCAGTATACTGGGCAGGCGGGGAGTGGCGGAGTGGAATTTGACGATGGCGCGGAGTGAAGAAACTTATATTTTTAATTCTGTAAACTTTGACCGTACCTATATAAACGTGTATTCCCTCTCTCGCCCGACCTCCGTTATCGCCGGCCTCAAAGACGCCCTAGCCATCCAAATTCAGCCAACAACTCTTATAATACAAAGCCAGATTGTTTTTTTATGGCTGTAGCACACACACTAAAGGAAGATCCAATGGCGCTCGACGAGCGATGTGTGTCCGAAGATGTCGCCGCCCCGGTTTAAACGTCCGAGCCATCCGCTCATTGAGTATCGACGAAATGCCTCGTCGAGTAAATATTGGTTGGAGTTGAAATACTGGTTTCGCGGATTTATTTCTGCAATGTCGTAAACTGCGGTGGAGCTAATATTGAATGAATTTGTTTAGGTTGAACGATTTAATTTAAAATAATGTCTAAGTTTTATGGTAGCTAATTCAAAGTATCGACGATTATATAATTATATAGTTATGTATAAAAATTTGAAAAACACGAGGGGCGGAGTCCCAGAATACTCCCTCACCAGCCGCCACTGAAAATTGATTATAGTATTGGCCTATTACAGTACTTAAAACGAACAAACGTAAAGGACATAGTCCACTTAATCATTTACTTTATTCACCTACAGTTAGAGCTTGATAATATATTTATTTTTATTTGTATATTTATACTCCTCGAAACATTCACGTGAGAGCACTTACAAGTACGTTACAAGATGCCATACAAAAAAGGGAAGAAACTACCACTATTTAATTACACTAAATTACTAAATCCTGACTATACAGTGCGTCCGTAAAGTATGGAATAAATTCATTATCTCGTAAACCACATTCTTTTTTAAAAATCGCCCGGACCCGTCGATTTTGTTTTTCGATCGCGCATATTCTGACATAAAATGTAGATATACAGGGTGTTCCAAATAAGAGTGACAGAAAAAATATTTTATTATTAAACGGAACCCCCTATATATTATTGCACATTTGGATTTTGCGGAGAATTCTAGACATATTTCATGAATAATGTCCTATACCTATCTCCAACGGTTTTTGAAATATTGACAGTTGAAAATCGACCATTTACCAAGTTTGACAGCCTGTGAAATCTAAACAGCTAAAGATAGAGCAAAATGGTTTGCACTTTCCTATCTTGGTTTTTCATAAGCTATCGTTTGACACTAACTTTATATTTAACCAGAGGTTAAGAAATTCCGGTTAAATTTAACCTCTGGTTAAATCTAAAGTTAGTGTCAAACGATAGCTTATGAAAAACCAAGATAGGAAAGTGCAAACCATTTTGCTCTATCTTTAGTCGTTTGGATTTCACAGGCTGTCAAACTTGGTAAATGGTCGATTTTCAACTGTCAATATTTCAAAAACAGTTGGAGATAGGTATAGGACAATATTTATGAAATATGTCTAGAATTCTCCGCAAAATCCAAATATGCAATAATATACAGAGTGTTCCGTTTAATAAAAAAAATATTTTTTCTGTCACTCTTATTTGAAACACCCTGTATATCTACATTTTATGTCAGAATATGCGCGATCGAAAAACAAAATCGACGGGTCCGGGCGATTTTTAAAAAAAATTGAGGTTTACGAGATAATGAAATTATTCCATACTTTACGGACGCACTGTATAAAATCTAAAGCAATTAAGATTCACAGAAACTACGAAGCCTCTGACTAGACAAAGATATGACTATAGGTACATTTTATAATAATAAAGAGTGTATGCTCATCTGCCAGGTGCCAGCATTTACATAGAAATTAAAATTGCCTAGAAGCTATTACAATTTTGATGTAATATGTATTTTATAGATTAAATAAACTAATAAATCGTTTTTAACATCATACGTATAGATGTAAAATTAATTATTTTAATGCAAGGTTTTATATAAAACACAAAATAAAATAAATAAGTTAGATAATCAGATCGCTTTGATTTATTGGTCAGCTTTAAAATATAATATATTATAATATGACCCCACATGCGATTTTCGAAGAACAAATACAAAGTTATATGGATATTTTACTCATTTCAGAAACAAAATATACAAAAAGGACACAAACATTCTTGTAATTTTAAAGCGCAACCATTTGCAATAAGAGCTATGGAAACATAACACAAACCACATGGAACTAGCACAGGTTATTAATATCAATTAAAAATACATTCCTTTTTACTTAAGATCCTTTTAATACATTTTATTTTTATTATTTTTATACATAAGCATATTACTATCCTAATAAATGCTTAAAATGGAGAAAGTAGCAATGCTTTTGGTCAGGCAACCAAACATTCACACTAGAGTATTTACCACATATCAATGTATTTTGAAAAATAGTTGTGCTTTAAAACACCTTTTGTTTTAATTTATTAATCGTTACCATTCTCAACGGTAAAAAGCATACAAAAAGTCAAAACACCAAAGTTAAATGATTATCGCTTAAGTTGTGTTTTCATCTGTTCGCTGTCAAAAAAGAAAAATGTAAATAGTCAATTATAATTCAGTGTTTTCATTGATCGAAAGTAAGCACATAGCATAAGAAGTTAAAAGTTGCTGTTATGTTAAGGTTACGTTGCATCTAAATTTCATGACTTAAATTTACATTTGTAACTTCTTATGCTTATATTTTATTATGTTTCACTTTGATTTGCATTGCTAGAAAAACTGATGATCTATTTTTTTAGTACTATCTGTTTTATTTGGCCCTTCAGTATTATGGTTTGGTACTTCATCGAGAGGCATTTCAAGGATAGTTGATGCTAATAATAATATTTCAGGCCTGGTTGTTTTTTTTATATACCTAATATTTTCTCCTTATGTTTGGCGAAAGGAAATATTTTGCGTCCTCTTGTTATTAACAATATCATTTTTATAACTTCCATCCAAAACCTGCCATTTGTTTTCAACATTGCTTGCCGTCAGATCAAATTCTTAGAGATCCACAAAAAGGCAAACATGTAACCTGCATATTACTAAAATTGGCTCGTCCTTTATTCTTAGAGCCCTTTCACACGAGGATACTGTATGCGAGATTCGCGTATCCTAGATACAGGTTTAACATACATTCAAATGGACCTATTCACACGGCACGAGCGACGCATACAGTATCGGGATTCCGAATTTCTGCATTCCGGCAACTTTAGCCGCCGGACGCTGAATGCGTATGCCGCATACAAAATTACTATTACGATATATGGACCTGTTCAGACATGGATACTTTTGCAACGGAGAATACGTCATAGACGCAGGATATTTTTCAGTAAAAATTGAATCGTCATAGATATTATTTACTACGCACTATAGTGATGAACCCATGCACGGCACTGCGACTATTTTAGTACTAATTGAAGAAATACGTGAATTCGATGCAGCAGTCCAAGTTTTCGACCGCGATTCTGTATCTCGGATACGCGTATCTCGCATACAGAATCCTCGTGTGAAAGAGCTCTTACCATTTTTTGGTTATTGAAATTTCTGCCTAGAATGTTTTTTTTTTGAATTTCGGCCAATCGATTTAATCGGAAAAATTCGGCATTATTCGTGAGCCGCTTTAGCGCGCCCCTGACTTTTCCTGGGTTGGTGTCTAGAGGCAAGAGACGACGCGCCAAGTTTGTAGAGTGATTCTTCCCAAGAAAACAGGAAGATCCGTCGTTAAATTTATGACGCGATATTATTTACTTTACTCTTTTCGTCGTTAAGTTTACGAAGCGATAGTACTTACGTTACTTTGGTCATCGTTAATTTTAATACAAATTTAGGACCTTATAGGATAAAGGTATAAGATTTTATAATTATTGTAAATTAATTTGTTATTGTTTTTATGATTTTTAGGAAATATTTATTAGGAATGGTATCGGTTAGCCGGAAAAATATTTAACACATACTGAACTTGAACAAACGACAAGGATGATTCACCGGTTACTGACGATGTAGATTTAGGGAGTGAAGATGAAGAGCATTGTGAAAAGATCGAAAAAACAGACATTTAAAATGAAGGTGAACTACTTGATGTTTTGCAAGATAGATATTGAAATGATAAATAGTACAATAGGTGTAGAAATGTGTCGAAGGGAAGGGATCACTGCCGAATTCTAATGATTTGCAGGAGGAGGACGCCAATCCAAATATTGAAAGCGATAACGATGAGCCTTTGAGTAAGCTAATGAATACCAATCCAAATTATTATATCATTGTACCACCGAGAATTTATCTGAAGTGCAAAAATGGATATAGAAGGAATTCTGTTTCAAGAAGCCGCGTAGGAAGAACATCATAAAAAATATTGTTCATATTAGAACTGGTCCAACTAATAAATGTGAAAACGCAGAAACCAAAATAGATATTTTTAAATTATTTTTGAGGATGGAATATTTGACACGACTGTTCGCTATACAAATAATGATAGTTCTCAAAGCAAAAATCTATACAAATCAGCAGTTGGCAGAGCTACCAAAACTACCAATTCACAAATAATGGCTCTAAAGTTCTTACTAATATTTTCAGCTTCTATGAAAAATAACCACTTCAAATTTCGTTAGATGTTTGACCTAAACCTATCGGGAAATATTTACAAATCAACTATAAGCCAGCTTTCAATTTCTTCTCAATAATAAGCCAGCTTTCAATTTCTTCTCAACTACTTACGGTTCGACGACATTGATTTGTATCAAATCAATGTTCGACGATCGAAGAACTAGGTTTTTGCAAAAAGCTTCTGATCCGGTCACTGCAAAAGGGTCGTTTGGAATCAATTTATATTGAACTGGAATAAAAATTACAAACCTAGCACATGCTTAACAATAGAAGTACAGCTTTTAGGGTTTCGGAGGCGTTGCCTATTTAGAATGTACATGCCGAATAAGTCAGCTAAGTATGGCATCAAGATACTCAAGGTTTGTGATTTCAGCTCTAAATTTATGATCGATGCACCTCCTCACTTAGCTAGGGGAAGAGTAACTAATGGAGATTCTCTTGTATGTATGTCAAGGTACTGAATAAAACGGTTCATAGATCCAATAGTATCATCACTATGAATAGTTGGTTTATATCCATACATTTGGCTAAAACAATGCTCTGTGATCATTATAAATTAACAATGGTCTCTACATTACAAAATAACAAAAGGGAAATTTCATCAGAACTGTTAGACGTCAAATGTCGCAAACCTAAAACTTCAATGGTTTGTTTTGAACAATATTTAACGCTGGTGACGTATGTCCAAAAACAAAATAAATATGTTCTTCTTCTATCATCTACACATAATCAACCTTCAATTTCAAAAAACCTTGAATTATTGAATTTACAAGTCAACTAAAGGAGGGGCTGAGACTTTTGTTATCTTGTGTGCCAATATGAGTTGCAATAGGAAAACAAGACGTTGACCTTTATGAATTTTTTACAATATTCTAAATATGTGTGGAATTAATAACTACGTTATATATAACTATAAAAAGGATGTCATGTAATGTTTGATTTGTTTAAAGATCAAAACTATAGTTCCTATTTAATGGACTATTGGTAAGTGTCTCTTTTTAAAAATATTTTAGGTGGTATCGGTATCATGCTATTAAAGGTCAAGTTTTTCTGCTAAGTTGGGGTTTAGAACCTTCGGCAAAATGCACTACAAAACTGAGTTTTATCCACAATGCCGAAACAGAATGTTTGCACTCGACGCGCGTTTTGCTAACCATGTTAGCATCTTCAGGAGATGATTAGAATTAACCTTAAAATCTACCTATATTGTATTTTATATTAAGTGCTTGCTTAATCAAGAGAATCAAAAAAGAGCAAATCCTGGGATCTTACTAGTCACGCTCGATCGACCAATAGCATGGAGGGCTTATTCCTAAAGGTGCGTATAAATATAGCGAGATGCGCACGAGCCAAGCCTGTTCTTAAAAATTCGTGGCTCGCGGAAACATTATTAGAACAGCGAGCTCGACGCGAGCCTACCGACAGTATCTTGTATCCATCAGGAGTGACGCGAATGCCACGAGCCATCGACAAACTTTTGGATTTGGTTTTCAGCTGACCTTAAAATTATCGTGGTTCCGTGAAGAAGTGCGACAGAATAATCGTGGTTGTGTAATTAAGAGAAGAAAAGCGTATAGAAAGAATAGACCTACCATGTCTGACGACGAAGAACAAACGGCGGCTTTGATAGTTGTGTGCAGTGGTGTTTTACTACTAATTTCATCAATTTTATTAAATAAAAAGCGAAAACCCCGGCGATATGATGGCGAACTGCGTTATATAAAAATGGTCCAGGATCGGAACTTCTAGCAGATTTAAAGTTCCAGCATTTCAGCGGACAATACAAAAATATTTGAATAATTTATGGGCCTCCACCAAATGTAACATGATATCTTCGGACCACTCCATATTCACCAACAACTATCGCGTCGTCAAGGTCGCTGCAAACTAAATTTTAAACGAGCCTGCCAGTAACCCGTCCCACTAGACGCGCAAAATCCTTTTGAAGTCACCCTAAAAAGCGACAGAAAACGGATCGCGGCAAGCCTTCGTCGAGCCTGGAGCGGCTCGCGGTAGACTCGCGAGTCCCGTATATTCATGCTATACCGAGCCGTACATCGGACAGCGTACGGTATAATATTATGTTACTAGACCGGCACGGGTCCGAGCCTCGCCCGTGCCTCGATCGTAACGGGGCGGCGAATCGTAGGTCTACATTTTTTTGTCGGTGTAGCATGTATGTGTAGGGCTAAAGTAACCGTAGATTTTGCTTTTCTCATCTAAATTCCTTATACAATGTTAAAAATTCTTCTTCCGTTTCTCTCTTTCGCCTTCTATTTTGAATACGTATCTCAGACTCTTCATCAACAGCAATTGCAATAGCTGCTAACTCAAGTTCTGAAAACTGCATTATAACTTTTTATAAACTCTGAACGCTTCGCAACACTTGCTACTACCTTAAGGGACGATCTCTCAACTTGGTTACAGGTCGGTGTAGCATGAATACTAAGCTCGGCCGGCATCCGTTCTTAATGACTCGGTATGGGCTAATCTCGGGCCGTCCTCGGTCTAGCATGAATAGACCTTAAATATGACAATCTAGGCTAGTTGGACGCGCGGCTCAGGTGCGTCTCGCGCGCGTCTCGCCATATTTATACGTAACTTTAGTCGATTGCATTGGTTTACCGAGCGTGACTAGTAGGATCCCAGGATTGAGTCTTTTTTGGTTCGCCTGATTAAACAAACAGTTAGCATAAAATAGAGTTAGGTAGATTGTGAGCTTATTTTTAATCATCTCCTGATGATGCTAACATGGTTAGCGAAACACACGTCAAGTGCAAATATTCTGTTTTCGTATTGTCGATAAAAATCTGTTGTAGCAAAATTTTCTAATCTAAATATCAAAAAATAACTCCCGATATTAAACTGATATCTTCATTATTTATTACATCTAAATAAAATACATGATACATCATTGATTCGTTTGCATTAAGTACTCAATAAATTATAAGCGAATATTAACCGTATTTGTTAATGAACGAATATGGGCCCATTTATCTCAAACACACAACTGGGGTAAATTAATTAATTCCGTGATGAGCGATCGCAGTACATTTGGCCCCAATTTTCGAAATGAACTCGAACTGAATTAAAATTAGATAATTTTATACTTACAATTGCTTTTGATAAAAATAAGTTACAAGTAATTTTTTATTTTAAAATATTATTTTTAATCATCTTCATTACTGGTGTTATAGCTTATACGAGGGGCCTCGATTTCTTCAAGAACCTTCGGCAAGGAATTTATTTCACTGGTACTGCACGTTTCCTAAATGATGCAGTACACTATACATAGATACCCTCATTTCCCAAGTTGATTTTCACTTACTTTTTAATACAACGACATCATGAATGTGACTGAAGTTTTTTTGACACCAAATATACTGAACACAATGAAACAGTTATAAAAATTATAGTCGCTGACTTTCGGTTAAATAATGAACAGCAAATTACAAATGTAGTTTCTACTATATTATATACGATATGAGTTCCTATCGTATATAATATAGTATTATAGGCCCTTCGATTCGACGGCATTAAAAGGCCAAAGGAAAGAAAAAAGGGGGATAGACAAGCATCCATAAGACAAGTATTTGAAATGTTCCAAAAAATTTAAATCATTGGTAAAATGTTGGAGGCATTTCGAGGTGTATGTAGCTTCCGTCAATACATACTAAGTAAGTCTAGTAAATATGGCATTAAATTATTTCCTAAGTTGATAGCCATGTTTTGTATATGGGAAAGATAAAAATTTAGACAGGAAAGCAACCAGAAGCTTCATTTAGAGTGAATACTGCTTCATCGAGTTTCGTTTATGTCAATCAACCTGTAAGTCAACACGAAACATGATTTGCAATAATTGATTCACTTCAATCTCCTTGGCTACTGACTTACTTAAGCGTCAAAGGTTGACTATTATAGTTGGAACTCTTCCAAAGATTAAACGAGGAACTCTACCACTGTAACAGGTAAGGAAAGGCGCATCTGTAGCAGTATATTTGGGTTTGGACATCATCGATAAAGACATCGGCGATACTTTTAAATAGTTATTACGTGTTATGATCCAAATAAAAGTAGGGTTGATAGAGTGGACCAACTGAAAGGTATTTATTCTGTAGGATCACCTGCAAATCGCCTTTAACAGGCGTTCTCAATATTACTGGAATGAATGGGTTTATTATTTTTCGAGCGAACAATATTGACCTGTATTTGGTTAGTCGACTTTATTTAAAATCTTTGGCAAGTGAACTGATGACAAGTCGCGAGAAAAACCAGCTGAAGCAAAGTTTGTAACGCGATTAGTTAAGTTCTTAATAACCAATCCATAAGCCTGGTTCACTCAGCAGTGACAATAGTTATAGGTGTGGATTGTAGAGTTGAGAGTTGGGCGAAGGCGCTTTTAAATTTTCTAAAAAGGATATATCAATGATTTTTAAGAATTGAAATTAGGGTAGTAGAATTTAGAAATATACCTAAAAATGTTGAGAAACCTAAAAAGAAATTACATAAATTTAGCTTGACCTTGACTTCAGCATAACATCAAAGATCATAAATAAACTATTAAACGAGTGCAATTAGGTCTTTAGGTGATTAGGTCTCAAACCTAATTGAGATTATGGTATCCTACTTATAATAATAATAAAATTCTTAAAGCCCTAATTTTAAGTTCTAAATCTCTGTTTTGGCTAAGTAACAGGTAATTATAGAACGCCTTAAATAAAACTCATTAAATACAGACTAATCCCCTAAATAAAAAATCAATTATACATTAATCCCATGGTAGCGACGCTGCAATAATTTCAGTTGACAAATAAACAGTTAAAAAAACATGAAATCAAATTAAATTGTCCTGTGAAGAAAATATATAGTCAAGTGAAGACATACAGAGGATTGATGTGAGCTCAATTCGGTAGCCTGCTTATGGACAAAAACCTAAAGTTATAGCTATGTAAGACGGTCTATTGCCATAAGGATTCCAGTAAATTACACCAACTGCGTAGCATTTATTTAAATGTTGTACGTAATACAGAAAGGTTAATCAGATAAATACAGTGATATTAGCAAGACGGCAAAAAACGGTATTAAATATGATAAAAGATAATAAATAATAAAAAAGCATTTAACGGTAGCTTCGATAAAGATAAGTTTAAATACGACCTACTTGTATGTAATTTGCATATAAAGGTCATACGGAAGGCGAAATTCACTGGTAGTTGTTGATTGTTATTCTCTCACTCATACCGTCACTTAGCTGGCCTTTACATAAAATTATTTTTTGAGATGATATTGCCGATAATACGCGAAAATATTAATGACAGTGTGCTTGCCAATTTATCTCATAATACATTATTAAGAATACTGGACCTGATGGTCAAAACTACAACGATAATATCTCGATTTATATTTTCTTTCCCTACAGGTTCATCGGTCAAAAGGGAAGACCACTCATCATCAATGATCGCATTGACAACCCCACGTCAATTGCCAAAAGATATCCTTGACATCCATCAACAGAACGTTCGAAAATGAGAGATGACCACAGATTACTTTGGAACTGTACCAGCTATACCGGTTGGGTACGTTCCCTGATATACCAACGCATGAAATAGGTAGTTAATGCTTTAAATTTTAAGATATACTTTCTGAGTTCGAAATAGGTATGTTAAATTGTAATGTAAGGTAAAGAGAATAAAAGTCAGTGAAAGGGAAAAAACTATATTTCTGGGTTTAATAGTATTTACAACTCTATAAGTTTGTCCCATCTGATAATTTTGCAAATAAAAAATTATTTAGGAATCTCTCCAATGGAGAATTAAGATAATGACTCAAGTCTGATCATATCTACATATTGTCCAAAAAAGAAAAACTGAAAGACAAGTACTGTATGTACCAAATGTCAAGTAGATATTTGTAAAGAACATAGCGTCACCTACTGCGTTCAATATTTTCAGTCTGATTAATACTGAGAACAGGAGAATATTTTAGTTGTTACTTTATTTGCTTGACATATTTCAAGATCCTATTTTTTTAAAAGCACGAATATAAATATTATTATTAAATATTATTAATACATCTAAGTAAACCCTGGGTAAATCGAACTCGCAGGGTTATGAACAAGTTTTATGGCTTACAGGATTCCACTTTACACACTGTGGATTTACACTACATTATAATATCGAGCGTCGAATCAAATTGACTTATGTTCACAACTTGAAATATTTCAGGAACTAACTAAGTCCGATCATAACAGTGATAGTGAAGTAAATCACTTCGATTCAGGTTAAAGAAAAATGACAAAAAAGTTTTGCTATAATATGTATTGATCCAAAAGTATTGGACTTGAAGAAAAAACTAGGGTAAAATAAAACAAATTTTAAGAAATATTGTTGCCTAATAAATTTAAACATACGTCAGTTCTTCCATATAATCGCACATAAGCCCGTCTTCATCTAACTCTGCTGAGATTTCAGTAGCCTCGTTAAATTCGATTTCTTTGCTTGTGTAACCTTACTTTCCTCCTTTCAACAATGAATACTAATATTGGAAGCGTCGTCATTTTGGTCAGTGTTCTCAATCTTAACAGCCACTCCATATCACTTATGCCATCATTTTTTTTTTAAAGATTACTGACTTTAATATTTCGGTAGTTGCCAGCCAAATCCCAAAACGCGCAATTCACCTATTTCAGAATAAATTTTCTGGTAGGCTTCGGGCAAAAGTATCTCCACATTTTCTTCTCAACCCATCCAAATAATCAGCCTGGGTTAACAAGCATGCCCTCTGACTGGGAAGTATAGCTGAATATACCTTAAGTGATTCAAAACCTTATTACGGAGCCATAGTGCCAATGCATGCACTAAGTGGGTATTCTTATTTTGCCCCCCGCAGAGATCGGAAAATAATCTGATAGTGGTTTCAGCAGTTAATGGATATTTCCTTAAAATATCGCACATAGCTGAGGAAACTTCTACGGCTCTTCTAGCATCTTGATTTTAATTTGGTAAAATAAAGGGTTTTCTACGTTGATGTTCCGTTCAGTGGCGGCTCGTGGGTCTATAAAGTGGGAGGGCGCAGAGGTAGAAAGGTAGGCCAATGCCCGCTGCAAGTGCCGCCGGAGGCTAATCCGCTAAGGGCGGAAAACTTTCGGGGTGCCACGCCCAATTTTCGCCCAAAAGTCGTTAAAATCGTTAAAAAAACATAGTCGTGGGGTTCCTTGTGACCAACATGTTTATATTTTAGAATAAGAAGAATTTAGGAAAAACGAATAAATAACATAAACATGACGATAATGTTGTATGTAATTGTAATAAGCATATAGTTATGTCGTTTTTAAATATAAATATATAAAATATTTTTTATTGCGCACGCATCATAATCAACGATTATCGCCCGCTGCAGCGTGCTTAAAATGATGTTTATGATGCACCTACTTTTTTAAAGGTTGCTATAGAAACATTTGATCATGTCAAATATGACAGCCTAATATATTCGTCAATATATCCCTTAAGTTTAATATTTAAAACATTTTTGAGATTATGATGCATTTGTAATAAAAAATAGCGTATGATATACGTGTATAAGATGTCTTTAAAGCCCTTGCGACTTACAAAACACTCCGCTGCGCGTCGTGTTTTGAAATATGTCGCGCGTGCTTTAAAGGCTCTCTTATACACTTATATCATAATATACTATTAATCGTTTCCTACTAAATTTTTAATAATTAACAACAAACACGACCAACAGAATTAACACCATCCTTCCCCGCTTGACAGTCTGTTATTAATTATATAGGTAAGTCCGAAAAACGCAAACGTAAATCGAACCGAATATGGAACTACTTGATTGATCCAAAATACCCAAATAAAGTGCATTCTTTACTTTTTACCGCCCGTCGGCCAGCATCGACAATTTGTCCAATAGGAAGCCGACAACCTGTCTAAAAATAGCATGTGTAGCATGAATACCGAAAATATTATTAATTTGTTGACCTTTTTTAGATATTACCACGTTAAGGAATGCCTCATAATTTAGAGGTCTGCTTTTTAAAATATATACCACTGATGAATTCATTTTAACAAAATAATTTGCCGTAACTTTCTATTAAACAAACACTAAACAAAAATAAAATGGTTCAAAGTACTTATTCGGAATTACCTACTTTAGTTTAGCATCGTCAATCGTCACTATATTATTTCTCTAATCGCAAAATGTCATACAACACTCTAGTCAAAACAAACGCGACAAGTGGTAAAAATCACAGATCAAAGGAAAGCCGTCACGGGGACGCAATAAGAATGTGTACGAATCGGCCATTTCAGGTGGCCGTCGCCATAGCAACCTCGTAAATAAAACAGAATACAACGTGCTTTATAGCAATCTGTGACGTAAAAGCAGGACGCGTGAACCTGGGCGAATGTTAGTAAATTGCCCTAGTACTTTAGTAGATAATTAGATAATGGTAATGCTAAATATGCTGAAAGATGTACAAATAATTATTAATATTATTATTGGCATAATAGGAATAGGTGTCTAATATTTTATGATTTTTTTATGGAATTTTTGGGGGGCACGTGCCCCTGTGCCCCACGGCAGGGGCCGCCACTGGTTCCGTTACGTGAATTGAATCATATGAGATCTGCCGGGAGTAGAAATTCTCACCATTTGACAGTTTTGGCAAGGATTGCATCGGCTGCAAATCGAAAGAAAATGTAACAGAACGAACAGGTGGCTTTTTCATAAGTGTATGAAAGATTTTTGCTCGCAAGTAAAATCTCTATCTTTTATGCTCTGAGTCTTTAACCGGAAGTGACAATAGTCGCTTTTATTCAGCTTTGCTCGAAACGACCAAAAAACTTTCTTCTAGCCATAATCAACGCATTTCTTTCAAGCGGTTGGCATTTAAAATGACTGTATTCGTGGTTGCACGGTACAGCAAAATTTAACATATTTGATCATTATCGGTATACCTAGAAAATAAAATAATAGTATATTATTTTATATGGAGGAAAAGTAATACTTTTCATGGCGCGCTCGTGTTTAACAGCCGAACGGAGTGAGGCTGGTAATAAAGAGCAAGCCATGAAAAGTATTACTTTTCCTCCAAATAAAATATGCTGTTTTTTCTTCAAATGTCGACAAATTAATGCAAAAACGTCTCTTTTTAATAGTAATAATAGTTATTATTAAGTGGGTTCGCAAGGCGGCTTAGACCGGTGCGGTGTCGGTGAATAGGCACAGGTTGTTGCTATAGTAATGAAACATAAAGCTGTCAGTGGACACTGTCAACAATAATTATATTTTTAAAATTGCGTCTTCGATTGCATTTTAATTCCGTATTGATAAGCAGTTATTGAGTACGTTCGATTAAATAATAACCAATTTGTTCCTAAATTAGTGTTTTTAGAAATGCAGTCACAAATTGAGTGATAAATACAAAATTTAGTTTAATAACTCTTGAGTTGTTGACGCTTATTTTGTTGTTTGTTTGTATTGTATCTATGTTGCTATGACAACACTTTTACCTCCGCCGGCGGAAAAGTGAAAAGTAAAGTTCCGGCCGGAGGAAAAACGAAACTTCACGGCCGCCTACACAGTCGAGTAATGACGGATTTACTGACGTTTGAAGAAAATAGTAATTATGTAATTTGCCTGCATCTTTTGGACCAATGACGTACTTCTGCTGCGTTTCCTCCTGCCTTTTCGAGTTATGAGACTTCTGCCTTTTTCGGAAACCACGAGCATGCTCTCCAACAAATAGCATTATTTGATCCCTGACAAAACCTCGGTAAAACCGCGAACATATGCGTTCCTATTCGGCGAGTAATCAACCTACCGATTAAAATAATGCGGAAAACCGCTTATTTAAAATGTTATTCCCTTAGACTTTATACATTCAGTATTGGGACACCCTATATATATATATATATATATATATTTATATAGAGTACAAATTGGCGTCCAAACCAAGAATGTTCTTAATTGGCATCCACCTATATACACCATGTATATTTATCGTTTAACTTTGGGTAGTCTTTAACTTCCGGATCCTCTAGCGGTTTGTTTGGAATCCTTTGGATTTAGAGCTTTTAAATGGTTCATACGTAAGTATCTAAAAATAGATTTCAAGAACATATTTGTTAGACCGCCGTCATTTGAGGATGACCTTCTAAGAAAAATGTAATGGAAAATAAAGTAGACTGGTGTCATGGCTTTATACAGCGCGTATTATTTTGTTTTTAGTAGGATGATAATTGAATTATGCATTAAAGTCTAAATATATGAAATAAAGTCTGCGCAAATACTTATTTTTGTGATTTCTCTTATTCTACAGGGTGGTCAGCGTGGTAGTCCCTACCATGGCTAAAAAAAATTTATTTCAAAATAAAATACACTGTGGGCAAAATTAAATTGGAACCCTCTTTAATGCTTAATAACTTTTTTATTTTCAAAGGAATTTTTATCATTTTTGGATATGTTATGGCATAAGGTATTGGGATTAAAAAGAATTTGGAAAGACGATCTACTTCAGTTGCGTACAGAAAATGGAGTATTTTTTACAACCAATGTATTTGAGGTCGTTGCAAAAATCGGCCAAATGAAATAAAGGTGTAAAAATGGGCAAAAAAGATTTGAAAGGGTTCGGAATAGTGACCATCAAAAAACCAGGTCAATACAAACAAAATCAAAATTGATACTTTATTTTTAATAAAACCATGTCGTGTGGGCTAAGTTAAATTGGATCCTTTTTTAATGCTTAGTGACCTTTTATTTTCGAAAGATTTTTTATCATTTTTTGATATTTATGGCCTAAGGTATTGGGATTAAAAAGAACTTTGCAAAGAGGCTCTACTTCAGTGGCGTGCAGAAAAGGGGGTATTTTTCCAAACCAATGTATTTCAGGGCGTTGCAAAAATCGGCCAAATGAAATAAAAATGTAAAAATGGGCAAAAAAGATTTGAAACGGTTCAGAATATTCACTATTAAAAAACAAAATTAAAACGTATTCTTTAATTTTGGTAAAGCCATGTCTCGTGGGCCAAATTAAATTGGATCATTTTTAATGCTTAGTGACTTTTTATTTGCAAAGGATTTTTTTTTATAATTTCTGGATATGTTATGGCCTAAGGTTAAAAGGATTAAAAAGACCTTTGCAAAGACGATCTACTTCAGTGGCGTACAGAAAAGGGAGTATATTCTGAACCGTTTCAAATCTTTTTTGCCCATTTTTACATCATTATTTCATTTGGCCGATTTTTGCAACTTCCTGAAATACATTGGTTTGGAAAAATTACCCCCTTTTCTGTACGCCACTGAAGTAGAGCCTGTTTACAAAGTTCTTTTTAATGCCAATACCTTAAATGATAAAAAATCCCTCTAAATTGGATCCTTTTTTAATGCTTAGCGATTTTTTATTTGCAAAGAATTTTTTATCATTTTTGGATATGTTATGGCCTAGGACATTAGAATCAAAGAAAACTTTGCAAAGCGAGTCTACTTCATTGGCGTACAGAAATTTTGAATCTACTTAAAATTTTTAAAATTAAAAAAATAATAATTTTAAATTTTAATCTACGCCACTGAAGTAAACCCGCTTTACAAATGTATTTTTGAATCTAATATCTTAGGCCATGACATATCCAAAAATGATAAAAAAATCCATTGAAAATAAAGGGTCATTAAGCATTAAAAAAGATCCAATTTAACTTGGTCCACAAGACATGGTTTTTCCAAAATTAAAGTATCAATTTTTATTTTTGTTTGTATTTATCTAGTTTTTCAATGGTCAATATTCCGAATCCTTTCAAATCTTTTTTGCCCATTTCTACATCTTCATTTTATTTGGCCGATTTTTGCACCGACTTGAAATACATTGGTTTTGGAAAATACTCCCATTTCTGTGCGCCACTGAAGTAGACCGTCTTTGCAAAGCTCTTTTTACTTCCAATACTTTAGGCCATAACATATCCAAAAATGATAAAAAAATCCTTTGAAAATAAAAGGTCACTATGCATTAAAAAAGGATCCAATTTAACTTGTCCCACAAGACATGGTTTTATCAAAATTAAAGTATCATTTTTAATTTTGTTTCTATCGACCTGGTTTTTTAATGGTCACTATTCCGAACCCTTTCAAATCTTTTTTGCCCATTTTACATCTTTATTTCATTAGGCCGATTTTTGCAACGACCTAAAATACATTGGTTTTAAAAAATTCTCCCTTTTCTGTACGCCACTGAAGTAGATCGTCTTTGCAAAGTTCTTTTTAATCCCAATACCTTAGACCAAAACATATCCAAAAATGATAAAAAATCCTTTAAAAATAAAAAAGTTATTAAGCATTAAAGAGGGTTCCAATTTAATTTTGCCCACAGTGTAATGTAATTAAAAAAAAAAAATAAGGAAACCAGTGAATATTATTCATTCAAGGGACCAAAATTTAAACCCTTCCCGAAAACCATAATTCGAGCGCATTTTCGGGAGAAATGAGTGCGTTAGATCTTGGATTAGAACGACATCTCATAGTTGGAGGTTATTATTTTCTCTGATTTTCAAGAGACTTTAATTTGTTTTCTCAAAATATGAGGCTGCTGATTCCAAAGACGTCCAACAATCTCCTCTGAATTTTGCTTCATTTTGCGTGTACGAAATAATTCATACTCGTATTTGTGAAAAAATCTGAAGCGCCACTTTTATGAGGAAAAAGATTATTGTTTAACCCACAGTCCCACATTAAATAGCTTTTTTACTACAGCATCTAAGCATGCCTTATGGAAAATGGCTTTCAGCCATATTCTTTAAATTTGTGACATGATGTAGTTCTTGAGGCCCAGATTAATAGTTCTCACGTGCATGTAAATCCTATTAGCAGGTTTTGAGTGATAAGTCATCAAAGTTGGATTTTTGGAGCTTTGAGATTTTCAATTTTTTCTCACATTTCCGCTTATGTTTCCTTTATTAGTACATCTAAAGTAAAACTTATTGGTGTGGGTTTTAGACCTTATGATGCCTTTTAATATGTGACATGAAACTTTATACAGGGCCCTAAATAGAATAGTGGCGACAAAAAATTTCAATTTACAGAAAATCACAGATAAGGAAATTTAACCAATTTTGCAAAGTAAAAAAAACACACCGCCAGATTTTGTTTAAATTTTAGTATATTAAAGTCAAAGCTATATCAAAGAATTGACAATAGAGTTTTGGTCAAAAATGTTATTCCAGGTGTTTTATTAGGGATGAGTGACCCACTGCACTGGGCCGGGCCCATTAGGATATTCTAGTTGCTGATGTATCTCAAAAACCATATTTTTCGACATTCGAAAAACAAATTTGTAAAGTAAAGTGGCCAAAAACGAATTCTAAAAATATATTTAAATTCCTATGACGGCCGCAAGGGGGCGTATTCATATACGTATAGGATTTTCCATTATATTTTGACACTTCCTTATAGCCTTTATTTGGAAAAATAGAAAAAGCTTTAAATATAAAAGTTTTAGGGGTTTTTGCGTATTATATTTTAGACATGCAAGAAAAAACGTATGCGCATCACAAAGTTATGAAACAAATATAAGGGATTCGTACCTATACGAATACGACCCCTGGCTGCCGACGTAAAAAATTTAACATATTTTTACTGAATTGCCTTTGGCCACTTTACTTTACAACATTTTTTTCCGAACGCTACAAGAAAAATATGGGTCTTGGAAGTACATCACTGGGTAGAATATCCTAATGGGGCTAGTGGGTTACTTAGATGTAATAAAACACCTGGTATTTTTGACCTAAAATATAATGGGAATTCTTTGGTTTGCCTTTAACGTGAACATACTAAAATTTAAGCAAAATTTGGCGATTTGTTTTTGTGTTCTGCAAAACTGATTGAATTTAGTTATCTGTGCTTTTCTGTGATTTAAAATTTTTTGCAGCCACTATTTTATTCACGAACCTGTATAAAGTTTCATGCCACATTTTATTAAGGCATCAGAAGACCTAAAACCCACACCAATAAGTTTTACTTTAGATGTGCTAATAAAAGAAACATAAGCTTAAATGTTAGAAAATATTCAAAATCTCAATAACTGGTCATATAATTAACTTGTGGCCTCCCGTGAATAAAAAAGGGTACTTTACACATGAGTAGCTTACGAAAGATATATGAAAAAGCAAAAATATTATTAAATTACTTTACGCAATAATGCGTAAAATAATACGTCAGATTTACTTTACGCACTAGTGCGGGAAATAACTTATTTAACGCATTGTACATTTTTACGAATCCTACAAAGTGCGCAAAGTGAGTATTTTACGCACGGTAGTAGAAAAAATATTTTCAGTTTCCTTGCGGGAGTATATGAAGGTTAACATATTATTATCTATTACTTGCTGTTTTTTATCTTTTTTATGATTCATGATTAAAGTATAACTAGAACATTCAGCCAATTTCTGCAAAACGAGATGGCAATTAGTTTACAGCGTGACTCCGATCCAAAAAACCTGGCAGGATGACCGCTTCAACGTTAGCAGTAAACCCAGCCTCGTTGCAGGATTTATGCCGAATTACTGTTTCTACATAATCTCTGAAACTTTTTTCTAGTTAGTAAGTATTTGGATAAATATTTGCAGGCAATAAGCTAAAAACTTTTGTGGAGTAATAGACAATTATATTAACCAATAATTTTTTGAAGGTTAAAATACAAAGTAAACATTTTCACAATAAAAAAATATTTATTTTAAAAAGTAACGTGTTGAATGTGATACAACTAAAATTATATTAAGAAAAAACGGCTTGCTTGCCTTAAAAAAGTGGAAAGGACCAGACACACACTCTTATGGAAAATGTCACTTGGTTAATTTTTGTAAAGTTTTAATGTGTTGTAGTTCTTATCTCTCTAATATAATGCTGAAATAGTTCCATCGAAGTTGCGTAATCTGTTTTCGAGATACAGGCTGTTGCAAATATGAACACTATGCAAGTTACGATTGTTATTGTTTATAGTATATTTATTGTTACATTCTTTTTCAAAAAGACACGAAAAAAAAAATATTCGTTGGGTAAAAATGCTAATTCGCTTTTATAAATGCAGTTGTCCAAATGAATATTGGAGTAATAGGAAATATCGCGATTAAGGGTTAAAAATTAATATTTAATTAGACTTTGGTAAAGACAATTTTATTTGAAAGACATATAAGATAAAATCACTCATTTCTATTACATTCCTAGGCTTTTAAGGTTTTTAAGAGTTGATAATATTTAAAATACGTTTAGCAATCGTAGAGACTGAACATTTGAAAAATATACGAAAAGTGCGCTTTTGAATGTTTCACTACAATTTTAATTCAGAAATGATAAGGGGATCTTTCTGATTTTCTTGAAGAACTGCAACCCCCAGTTAGCCCTCGGGTAAAAATAGAGTGAATATTTGAAAAAATATATAAAAAGTGTGCTTTTGCATTTTCACCCAAATTTGTGAGTTTAAGAATGAGATCTCATTGACTTGACTTGAAAAAACACGGAACTCCGCTCAACTCTGATAGTCCCGCAAACGGAGACGGAATTTGAAAAATATGTAAAAAGTGAGCTCTAGGATGTTTCACGCAAATTTTAATTTGGTTGGGAACATCTCGTTCATGTACTCGAAAAATTACAACCCCCGCTTAAGTCTAATAGTCCAGTAAAAATAGACTGAATACTAGAAAAAATATAAAAAGTGTGCTTTAGGATATTTCACTCAACTTGATTATAACTTTTGCAA
>MU182834.1:16924-30679 GCA_016904865.1 Pissodes strobi
AAGTTATTCTTTAAATAAACGCGCTACCCCCCAAATTACTCGTGACAATATCTATGCATGCTACTAAATATTCGAAAAAAAAAACGAAACAGCGGAAATAGTTTGATACTTACAAATAACAACAAACAGGTTTCTGCCTGGTTGAAGGCACACTATCGAGCCCGCCACTTCACAGCCTTTCTGTGGTGGCGTGTTTATTAGCATATAAGTGTTAAACTAAATAAATTCAAAAAAATGGCGCCAATCGCGGAAGGATGCCATCATATCAAGGGTGCCATCATATCCACATTTCCCCTACTTTAATATTTTTAATCTGTTCCGATACGTTTTAGCCTTTTTTGGAGCTTTTGGTTACTTTCGGTTAGTCGTTGAATCAACTTTCGGTTAGTTCCAATTCGTTTTAGTAATTTGAACCGGATCCTATAGGTTATAACCAATTTTAATTTTTATGGTTAGTTTTGGTTATTCGCCAAATTTCGGTTACTTTGAGTTAGTTTTACTCTTACTTTTATTTTTTTATTTTTTCCCATTCATTTTAATCCTTTTTGTGCTTTTGGTTATTTTAGTTAGTTTGGGTTAGCCGTCCAATCAACTTTCGGTTAGTTTCAGTTAGCCTTAATTTATTTTTGTCATTTGAACCGATTTCGTCCTCAGACACAGACTAAGACGATCTCTCACGTATATTACGTGAAGTGCCAAATGCTACATTTTTCGTGATTTGATACCCCATAATAGGAAAACAAAAACATTTTCAATGTTAAAAGCCAACATATTTAAAATTATCATCTGCGTTTGTTCATTATTCATGATTTTTCATAAAAAATTGAGCTGATGTGTAAACATATCCTATATCGACATCATCGACATGAAAATCTAATGCCACCTTAGGCCACGTGACGTCTGAATATAGGCAACCACCTATCTATATTCTGGCGTTAGAAAGAACACTTTTACCCTAACGGTTACAGACAACATGCAAAACACATTCTCATTACAGATACCGCCCGACGTGCGTTGTTTAATGTTTACATTTGTAACGATTGCATTAGAATGTCTAATATTACACTTCACGCATCGCCCTCCGTTCGCTTCGCTCGCTACAGGGACGCAACGAACCAAAAATAACCGAAGGCATGCCCGAAATTAAGAAAAAAACTTTTTACAAATATAACCTCAAGAAAATAAAAAAGACAGCATCGGGAATAGAACCCGGGCAGCCGAACCAGAGGTCCAACATCGTAACTATTGAACCACCAGAGCACTTGTAAGCAGTTCATTGCTTCGTACAGATGTTTTATTATGTAACATAGGAACACAATCTAACAAAAACACCCGATGCCTACCGACAAGTCGGGGATGTATTTTGCAACCTATCTATCCGCTAGTCGTTTTAGAAGGAAGTCCTGAAGTAGACTGCGCATGGTTATGATATCACATCCGGGTTTCACACTTCCGTCCATTTTCCCAAGATTTACCCTCATACCGCCGCGTATCAATAATTGTGAATTGTTATAAAGTTGTTGATAAATAAATAAATACTACAGGATTATTTTTAGTTTTTGAGATTGAATCTGCGGGCCGAATGTATAAAATATAATATACTGCTAAATTATCATTTGTTAATTTCTGCGTATAAAAACATAACAGACTATTAATTTCTGAACGCGATAGTAAATTTTTTAACCTAATATTGATCCGCAAAAGTATCTACGCCATAGATACGTGGTGGATGACGTAACTACAAACTACAAATGAGTATAATTCCGACTATTTGAGAATAATGCATTTTATTTAAATTTTGAAATTTAATTTAAATTGTTTTAAATTGTTGAATTGTTATGCTGTAAATGTGATTTTGATGTCTTTATTTCGTCATTTAATTGGGTATTAACATGAATATCATACCTGTTTGATTTTATCTGGTCATTCGTCGATTGGCATCTTCAATATTGGGAAATATTAATAACAAATTAAAAGTGCTCCGAATTTCCTTTGCTACCTGGAATATTGCATTTTTTAATTAGGACATCTACAGTTTTCCTCTAAGAATTCATTTCGCGTACTTTTTTTCGGAAGGACGAAATTCTGTCGATATTTTTAAATTATTGACCACTATCTTATATGCATAAAAAATATTTCTGATATAATTGAGGTCTTCTAGCTGAAAATTCAGATGTTTTACTTCTACATGTACATTCCATAACTGATAATATTGCCTGTCAGAATTTCACCTCGAACATAAATAGTATCACAATATCGGTTTTTGACATATAACGTTGTTTTTGTATCAAAAAAATGTGGGTTAGTTAATTGGTAATAACATATTGTTAACAGCTTAATCTCTAAACGTGAGCTCTGAGTAAAAAAATTAGAAGATGCTTACTAAACCTGTAATGCATTCCATAAAAAACATTCGTGATGGGCTGGGTACGAGCCTAGCTCATGGTAGGTACCTGTATTGTTTGGACATCAAAAATAAATACACTGACCAGATGCAATATTAATTTCCTAAAGATAATATGAACGCTCAAAATTGTTGATAGTTTAAATACGGAAAACGTTGAAAAGAGCTTTCGTTTTATCACTATTTCATTACTTTTCAGTCCCCACCTGGAGAATGTGCTCAAGCCACTAAACATGCTATTGACGTGGGATATCGACTCATTGACGCCGCCTGGTTATATGGAAATGAGAAAGAAGTGGGAGAAGGTGTTAGAAATGCGATCGAAGATGGTACATTTTAAAACATTTCCAAAACCGGTTACAAAACGATACTCAAATCAACATATTTTATCTCTTTTCCAGGCATAGTAAAGCGAGACGACATGTTCATAACTACCAAGTTGTGGAATACTTTTCATGAGAAGGAAGATGTAGTCCCTGCTTTGAAAAGATCCTTGGAAAACTTGGGAATGGATTATGTAGATTTGTATTTGATTCACTGGCCGGTAGCTTGCAAGAATAAGGGGTATTTCGATATCAATCTTCCGTTTAAGGTAGGGGTAATTTTTTTCATTATAATTGTTCTTGGATCACAAAAACATTATGAGCTCATCAGCCACATAATCAAAAAATTATCATGAGAACGATCTGAAAGATATACTTTAAGAAATAAACCATAAAACGTATGTAAAAATGAAAAAAAACATCAGAACAAAAAATTATGGAAAATTACAAATCAAAGACACTGACATATTTATTCGCGTATCCTATTACCTAAGTATGTAGTTAAGACTTAGGATACTCTGGCTTATAAGTGAAAAGCAATCTGCTCTTCCCTGCCTTATACAAATTTTGGAGGTAGAATGTAAACAACTAAGCGGTAATAAATATTGCATTGGGTAGGAATTAAGTAAGTTGAATATGTACTTATAGCAAGCTTGGACGTTATGCTAAGATGATTTGCTCGGTGCTCTCATAAGTACAAAACTCTAAAATTACCTCCCCAAAAAGGGGAAGCGGACAAAAAGAAAGAAATATGCAAAAATATTCATGGAATCTTGTTAACTAAGGCACGTGCAAGCGGTCCTATGTATAGCTTTAATGGAACTATGTCATAGTTGCGTGGTTTTAAAGTTTATATTCTAAATGGATTTTTTTTAGGACGCCGACTACTATGATCACGACTTTTGCGAAACCTGGAAGGGAATGGAAGAATGCTTCGACTTGGGCCTTGCGAAAAGTATTGGTTTATCAAATTTCAACAGTAAACAAGTCCAAAGGATCCTAGATAAAGCCAGGATTAAACCAGTTATGAACCAGGCACGTTAATCTTTTGAAAACTGCTACTTAATGTTCCTTATCTAAAGTACCTTTAATTTTTTATTTTTAATGAGTACACCGTAAGACAAAATTAAAAAAAAATGCGAATTGAGGGTTGCGGCTTTAATCCAAACTTATTACATGGAATTGTAATATATAATTCGAAGACTGGACGGAATCGAAAATACGAAGCAGTTTGAAATATTTTGGTTTCTACAAGTCGGAGATTATGTTAAACGAAATTTATCGACTTTTGCTTTTGTTTCTAACAGCTCGAAATTGAATTATTTATCCCCTTCATTCATAATATATTCTAACTCTTTAGATTGCTGTATCATAAATTATCCTTCACCACCAGACTTCACAAAATCTACGGCGATTTCTTTCTAGATTTTTCCAGCTCTATTTAAGCATCTGTCCTGCTTTTCTTTTAGTTCTTCGGATCGAGAATGAAGCAGTGTCTTGCTTTCCTTTAACTCTTCTGAAGCAGTGTATTTTGAATAGCAGCTTCGTTTATAAGCCTGGATGATTTGGTATTATTGCTTCTGCATCGTTTGCAGTTCCTACAGTTCTGCTCTTCTTAACAAGATACCGAAGAAGAAGACTTAGTGCTTGCTTGCACGATGCGATGATAGTATTAGGATAGTAATTCCATTGTCCATAGCCAGATTGCAGTCACAGAAGTGTGACTATTGCAGTTTTTTAAATTAGATTATAATGAACTATTGATTTTTTTAGAACTTTTACGAAAAGGAATCGATCAAAATTAAATATCTCGTATTTCGGTCCATATCTAGGTGTCCTGTAGAGGCTCAATCACAATTCCATATAAAATATTCAAATTTTCCACAGTACTGAGAGTGCGCCTATTTTTAAATGTATGTTTTATCTCAATGTGGCCCACCCTTCCCTACTTTATCATAAGATTAGCAGGGTTCCTCAGACTGACTGTCAATCGGCAGCTACCGGTAGCTCGTGGGGATATTTAAAATAGCTTGCTACAAAATGTGGTATTGCGAAAATTTCCTCGGTAATCTCTTCGATGCAACAGTTGCATTTTTCACTTCTGCTTCGCAACTTTTCTAAGAATATAATGCAAAATTAGCGATGGAGCTCATTACCTTTGAAATTCGTTGTTTCAACCTCAAGATCTATTGGGTCTCTAGTGTCAAATAATTTTATTTTTAGAATTAACCGTTGCTTATTGCTTGAAAATGTCTAAATTTACCCCGATTATGCTCATTTTCCCATCTTCGTTTTAAATGAGATTTCAGGAAATAAATCTTTTTATTTACCACAAAAACTATACTGATTAATGCCTATGCTAAAGGCAAAATAAAATCCACCAGCAACTGCCTCTAATCACTAAAAAAGGTCCACATTTTTCCTGATTCTGACCCATTTTTGCAGCTTTACACCATTTTAAATAATTCAGGCAATGTATAAATCCATATATTTTAGCCTAAACGTCATAACCTAACCCAAACTAACCCATAAAGCATTAAAAGTCAAGCAATACTATTCAAACTTTTAAAATCGCGGAAATATCGGAAATTTTTGGATTTTCTGCATGCTTCAATTTAACCTCGATTTTTCCTTATAGCAGAGATCACTAGGCTTACGAATTTGCGATTTATTTTTTGAAAATAACTATGCGCTGGCTGGCACGTGCGCTTGAAGTAGATTTTTTTAAACTGAATATCAAATGTCACCAATTTAACATTTTCAATCGAATCCATGCAATTTTTTTATTCGTTCTGCTCATATCTCCCGTCTTTCATGAATAAAGGTTTGGGTGCCCTAAATTATCTGGTTTTCCAGTAATAAAAAGTGTTGTCGTGTCAATGACGACAAAATTTCAATTAGCTCACCGTGTAAAAGAGACATAATAGTGTCCAAAGTGTCTACAAATCAGTTATTGGCGTATATTCTCGTCAAATAATCGGCTTTCCCAAAATAAGTTACTTTTCCGGAAAAAAACCTTAATTTTTTGACGTAGAAATCTATGTTTTTACATTTTCCCTGAAAACTTTCTGACATTTTCGAAACAGAGAAGCATTAAGAGAGTTTTTCTGCTAGAAATAGTAGTGGCACACACACTAAAGGGAGATCCTATGACGCTCGACGAGCGGTGTGTGTGCGAAGATGGTGATTGACACGGTTTTTGAATAGTTGTAGGTTGTAATTAGGGGGAAATAGATGTACTGGGAGTGAGTTTCACAGTGATGCAGTGCACCAGGCAAAGGAGTTCTTGTAAATGGATGTTCTAGGTGTTTCCAGTTGTACGACGAACTGGTGCGCTCCCGCCGTTTGCCGTGACTGTTTGACAGGCGTTGCTAGAGGCAGGATGAGGCGGCCCAAATCCTGGGAACATCTGCCGTAAAGGTATTTGTAAAACAGAGACATCTCGGCCACATGTCTGCGGTGTTCCAGACTTTCCGGGTCGCTGACAAGACGCACAGCTCTCTTCTGAATGGAATACAGCAGCTTCAGGGTGTGCTTTGGTGCGGCACCTCAGATGTATGAGCAATACTCTAAGCACGGTCTTATTTGCGCTTTGTAGAGCAAGAGCAACTGCTGCGGTGTATACAGTTTTTTTGTTACGAAATAGCGCATCAAGCTTCTGGGAGGCTGATTTTGCGACGCTTAGCAACGTGGTCATGCCAAGACATATTGCTGTTGACCGAGACACCCAGCAGTCCGATTGACGAAGATGGAGGAATGGTCGATCTTGCCATAATTATGTCAGGGCCCGCCGTATTGGCCCTCTTGGTAAACGTGGCTGCTTGGGTCTTTGCTGCATTGAACTAAATCAAACTTCTGTCGCCCCAAGTTTGAGCTTTTTCCAGGTCTTGATTAATTGCTGTAATCTGCTTCTGTCTGCGGTGATAAGTCTCAGTCGCTGGTAAAGATTTTTCTGATTTAATTGGGTGACAAGACAAGGGTACTGTCGTCAGCCAAACTGTAGGAGGATTATTCGTTTCGGTCAGCAGGTTATTAATATGGATGAGGAACAGAGGTGATGAAAGTATTGCGCCCTGAGCAACGCCCGCGTTAGTGGTGAATGTGTTTGAAATGAGTGAAATGTGTCCATCAACTGCAACGTGCAGAGAGCGGTTCTTAAGGAAACTGGCAAGCCAGCTGCAGAGAGAGGCCGGCAGTCCGAAGGACGGCAGTTAGTTGAGCAGTCCGTCATGCCAAACTCTGTCGAATACCTTCGAAATATCCAACGCAATCGCTCGAGACTCTCCGTAGTTCTCAGTTGCCCTACTTCATATATGAGTGACATAGGCCATTATATCTCCTGTTGGTATCTCTTTGCAAAATCTCTATTGATTTTCGCTGACTAATTCTGTTGTTCTCGAGGTACTTGAGTAGTTGCGGATTGACTACACGTTTCATGACTTTGGCGATTATTGGAAACAAGGCAATTGAGCGACAGTTTGAGGGCCTGGTTTTCTTGCCTTTTTTTGAACAGGTTGCACTCGAGTGACTTTCCAAGAAGATGGGTAAATCCCTTTTCGGTAAGACAGAGAAAAATGCCTAGAAAAAAGGGTGTTAGTTATTTGGCGCAGTTCTTTAACACGATGGCAGGTATGCCGACCGGTCCTGATGCCTTTTGCGTATCTAGTTCTTTAAGGATTTTACAAATGTCACATCTGGACTGTCACATCTCTCATTTCAAATTTAGTAAGCTCTGAGATCCAGGTAAAAGGTGTCACTCGTATAGGTAAGAGAAATAAAAATGGTTTTAGATCAATTAGGGTCACTTTACACAATGCAGAAAATGTTCGAAAAGTTTTGAGAAGCAGAAGAAATCTTGATCGGTCTCAGAAGGTCTTTATAGACAATGATTTAACCACTCAGCAGCGCCAAAACTTAAACAATTTAAAAAATTAATTAAAGGCCCGACAACAAAATGGGGAACCAAATCTTGTTATTAAATATGTTAATGGTGTACTCAAGATTGTGCCAAAAAAACTAAGGGATTTGTTAACGCTTTTCTAGTTTATTTTCAAAATGTTAGGGGCCTTAGAACCAAATTGGACTCTCTTTTGATAAATGCTGCTTACTCCCAATATGGTATAATTGTATTGAATGAGACCTGGTTAACCACCAACTTCTCTGATAACGAGCTGCATTTGTATGATTACAATGTGTATAGAAAAGACCGATCTGTTGAGACTAGTGTTTACTCCAGGGGTGGTGGCGTACTTATAGGTGTCCATAAAGTATCAGGGGTTCATTGCTTGAGTCCAATCCTCATGTGGAACACCTGTTTGTCTTGGTTGGCTCGGCGGAGCAACAAGTTATTGTGGGTACTGGATATTTTCCTCCCAGGGCAGCTTTAGAGTGTTATGTTGCATTTGGTGAATCTCTGGACAGGCTATGTGATGATCTTCCTCACTGCAAGCTTTGCATTCTTGGTGATTTTAACTTGCCTCATGCTGCCTGGTCTGTTGAAAGACTCAATTCTGTTGCTGTTGCTGTACAACGTATCACCCAATGAAGTGGAAGCCATAGAAGCTATTTCAGTTATGTCCTCTTTTTACAATTTATACCAGGTCAATACTATTAGAAATGAAACCAATTCTATGCTAGACCTGATCTTCAGTGATGACCAGAATCTGGACACGTTTTTAGCTGAGGCAGCTATTGTGACACCTGACAGATACCACCCACCCTTATTTTTTAAACTTGCAGTGTCTTGGCAGGGGAGTGGTGAGATTATTGGGAAGGGTTTTTATAGAGATATTAGTTCAGTAGATTTTAATTTGGTTTCAACTTTTCTTTCAAGCTTTAACTGGTTCTTTTTATTCTTAAATAAATCTGTTGATGAAATCATTAATATTTTTTATGAAATAATGTATTTGTGCATTGATCATTTTGTCCCTTTGAAAAGATATATTCTACAAAAAAATTTCCCATTTGGTTTTCAACAGATCTCAAAACTATGATTATTGAAAAGAAAAAATTGCATAAGCAATATATGAACACAAAATTGTACTCTGATTATGTTAATTTTTGTAATATTAGGGCAAGATGTAAATCTTTAAAGAGACAGTGCTATAACGATTTTATTTATGTTACAGAGCTTTCCCTTAATAGCAACATTTTTCAGAAATGTACACTGACGAGCAGTGCATTGTTCCTCATGATCTGACTTTTAACCATTTTCAACTATCTATTGTTAAAATATCAATTTCAGAGATTTATACTGAGCTGTCCAGACTAAATGTAGGCAAGGGTCCTGGGCCTGATGGTTTACCACTAGTTTTCCTGAGGCAGTGTGGTTTTTTATTGGCGAGACCTCTATTTAATATTTTCAACTTGTCTTTGACTTCTGGTATTTTTCCAAGCGATTGGAGGTCAAGTTTTATCACACCTATCCCTAAAGCTGGAGACAGCTCGCGGGTTCACAACTACAGGCCCATCAGTATTCTTCGTACAATTCCTAAATTGTTTGAGAAGTTTGTTTGTGTTGTCCTTACCTCTTTTCTTCGTGGTCAATTATTGGCTGAACAATTTGGTTTCATTGCGGGACGTTCTACAGAACTGAATATTCTGTCCTTTTCTGATTTTCTGGAGTCCTTGGAGGATGGATATCAAGTGCATTCTTTGTATACCGACTTCTCCAAGACCTTCGACAGGGTTGATCACAGGCTTTTGATCTATAAGTTGGAAAAATCGGGAATTGTAGGTCCCCTGTTAAGGTGGCTTGGGGTTTACCTGGTGGGTCGAACGCAGCTTGTTAAAGTTCTAGGCTTTGAGTCTCGGGAGATTCAGGTACTGTCTGGTGTCCCACAGGGTTTCCACTTAGGACCTTTGTTGTTTAACCTCTATATTAATGATGTATCAACATGCTTTCAGTATAGTTCTTTTCTTCTATTTGCAGATGATTTAAAATTCTTCCTCAAAGTCTCATCTATAGAGGACTGTCTCAAACTCCAATCAGATTTGGATAGGCTCATTGTTGGATTGGCTCATGGCATGGATCTGAACGCTGGAAAGTGCTACTCAATGCCCTTTAAAAGAAATAGGGATCCCTTAAATCACTCCTATTTTGTTGGTAATAACATGCTGAAGTCTGTGTCTCATATTAAAGATTTAGGAGTGACACTGGATGGCCCTTTAAGCTTCATTTCACACATTTCAGGGGCGGTCACCAAATCTCTTCAGATGCTTGGATTTATTAAGAGGTGCTCAAGGGACTTTCATCAGAATATTTCATCCAATCGTTTGCTTTATTGTGCACTTGCGTGCGTCCTCATCTAGAATTCAGTTCCTGTGTCTGGTCTCCATACTATAACAACCATATTCATAAAATTGAAAGTGTACAACATACATTTTTAAGATATATTGCCTTTAAGCAAAATTGAGTACCTATAAATTATCAAGATGAGTTTGATCAGCAAATGGAAGTCTCGTTGAATTTAAGAGGTCTTGAGATTCGTCGTAGACATAAGGATCTGAGAGTATTTCACATCATTCTTCACTCTCAGAGTTTCTGTTCAACAATTCTTAATAAAATAGGGCTTTACGTTCCACATAGGTCAACTAGGCAGATTAGTTCATTTCACAGCCAAACACATCGCACAAACTATGGGCATAATTCCTTTCTAGCAAGGACTGTCAGGCTAGCTAATCAGTATTCTCATATGGTTGACTGCTTTGAGGGGCGCACAAGGTTCATTATGAAATAAAATCTTATTAATTGATAGTGCTGTCTAAATCTAAATCTGTAAGGTATAATGGTGTGTGATGGTAATTGTTCCTTTGTGTAAACTATAAGTATTGTTTTTTTTTTCTGAATATGTTGTATTGAAAGTTATAATGTTGTTAATATTATATTTTATATGTAGGTATATTTTATGCTTGATTATATTATGTAGGTTAGGTTAGTTTAATATTATCCAATTATTATTACTACTTTTTTGTAATATTGGGCCAAGTCCGTTGATATATAAGATAAAATCACGGTGATGAAAGTTGACTTCTGCCATGGTAGTGTTGATGTTCGATATGGTGGGGAGAGCCTTGCCTTGGGGTACGTCTAATGTAGAGTGCGATGAAAACATTTTGGCGAGCATGTTTGCTTTTTCCTTGGCTGTAGTCGCCGTGATGCCACGTTCGTCTGTCAAAGGTGGGAGAGATGTTTTTGTAAAGTTATTACTTACTGCCTTTGCTACCGACCATAAATTCCTGGAGCCACTGGGGCATTGCAAAAGTTTATTCCTGCTCCTATGATTGTGCTTGTCCTTAGTTTCGTCGATCACACGTTTGCACTCGTTTCTCGCTTCGACAAAATAATAGCGATTTCCAGTGGTCTGATGGCGCTACAATGACCCAAAGTGACTTAACTATAATAAGGCAAATCTGGGCAAAACCCGGGGCGCATATACGTAAACTGAAGACGCATAAAGTGTTGCCACAGGGCGACTGTAATACAAATGGTAGATATAATACCCAGTTACGCGTTTCCTCTTCAAATATTTGAACACTTCATGCCCAAGAACTAACCAAAACTAACCCAACGCAGGAAAAACCACTACATTTATACTACGCTCGCACTATGGCGAGATTCTATCGCGTCTGCAGCTTACAAATATGCGTCTAGGGCTCATATATGTAAACTGCAGACGCGATAGGACCTCGCCATAGGGCGACTGTAATATAAATGTTAGATATAATACCTCCGTTAAGTCTCGTACTCAAAAATTTAAACACATCATGCCGGACATCCGCCCACTTCGCTCGCTCCGAGGGAGCAACCGACAAAACCTGATCAACACTAACCCAAAGCATATAAAGCAACTACATTTATATTACAGTCGCACTGGGGACTCAGTCAGTCATCTCAATAATTAAAAAATAGAATCCTATATATTATCACAAACTATTTATGAATTTATTTATTTTACTGAACCCTAGAATCCTCTATAATAATTGAATATTAACATCTGTTAAGTCTCGTAAAAAAAAACGATTTAAATAATATTATGTCGGCTAGGGATTTTTTTGATTAATTATTAAGCGATACGAAATACTTGAAGGAAATTTTTTGACATTACAATGACATGTAATAGTGGCAACACTTGAGAGGTCATTTACAAAATTACAATTAATTAAAGACTACTTGAGATCGCAAATGGGTCACAGTAGATTAAGTAGCTTAGCTTTCAATTGAATCAAGAGTTGCTTATGAAATAGACTTAACTTATCCACTGAGGTAAACAATTTTGGTAATAGAAAGGCTCGAAAAAGGGTCTATTAAGTTATAAAACATATATAACTTATTTAAACGTTTGTTATTTTGTAATTTAAAACCGAAACGGCAGTATTTGTTATTTTACTAGGTACCATGTATTGGATATATAGCTAGTTGCTTGGAGAAAATACCTATATAATTTTTATATTACCATATTATTATAAAATGATATTACTTATGAATATTTTATATACACAGTAATGGTTTCTATTAAAATAAAATCATTACCTACCGTAAAATTGACTAGGTAAATGTGTCTGTTGTCACTGAACTACTTCGAGTCAGTTATTCATAAATGTCTGCCCGTAAGTACTATGTCAAGTTAATTAAGGACAATATAATTATTCATTTTTTACAATAAAAAATGCCTTTATTTACGACCGAGTGTCAGTTTTCATTTAAATTACATAAAACTTAAAATTTCTATTGCGGCTGTTATTCTCGGTCCTTACCCTTGGCATTGAACATTAACAATAGACTAGAAGTTCACTCTAAGCCCCGCCCCCAGTATTTCCCTCCTTGCCCCGTCACGGAACCTGATGAAATGCTGGTTAACCGCTCACACCTCGTGCCACGTTTCACGTCTGGTCTAAAGTCTCGTGTCTCGCCTTTGTAAGCGCTACATCAAAATGGGATGGAAATGTGCCAGCGTATGTGACATCATACCCATGCGCAGTCTACTTCAGCGTTTGCTTGTAAAACGTGTTCTTTCTAACGCCAGAATATAGGCAACTAATTCAAATAAGTGGTTGCCTATAATCAGGCGTCACGCAGTCTAAGGTGGCATTAGATTCTCATGTCGATATAGGATATGTTTACACATCAGAGTCTCGAGTACTCGCATTCTCGCCCAATTTTTTTAAATATTTTATGTTATTTTGCAGCACACTAACGAAAAATTTATGTTTGATTTTCATTTAGCATTTTGTATTTACCATAAATAAACAGGTTTTGTACGAAACAAATCATAATGCCAAAACAACGTTTGCTGTGTGGTAATTTCGGGTATTAGCTTCTTAGGTTAATGTTATCCATCTCTTAATAGCTTTACCCAGAAGGTAACTGTCATAGACATGGGCGCTGGCCAAACAAATTTCAGGGGGGGGGGGTCAACAAAAATAACGTGTTTTTTTTCTAAATTTTAATGTATTTGAAATGTGCTTTTATACCAAAAGGATTACTACGATCTCTAAGGCGTTTCCTTCACTCTTATAAAAGTTCATAAAATTAGACAAGGTATAAAATACCTATACCTATCTAATAAAAACAATGTTTTGTTGAATTAAATTGAAATTATAAATAATTTAAATAAGTACTTATGCTTACCTTCTTATTTCTTCATTTGGTAATTATTGCTTATACGGTTTCCTGCTATTTTTCTAGCGTCTTTAGGGATTGCAAATACACTGGCGGAGAAGAAATTGTGTTTTAGTTTTTTATCAACCAAACAAATAGAATGAATCAGAATTACTTTACGGTCCAGCTAATTGCTTTCAGCAGGTCTTTAAGTGCAGTGGTCAGATCCTAAGCTTGTGATACGCCGCGCCGGCCCGGGTTCGATTCCCGCCGGTGGCAAGACGTGTGTTTTTATTATTATTTTTTAAGTTTTTTGTTTCTTTTTTTAAATCTATGTTAATTTGGGTTTGTTATGTTTGGTTGCACCCCGGAGCGAGCCAAGCAAGCGGAGAGCCATGCCCGAATTTTATTTGGTTGAAAAAAAAGGC
>MU182834.1:40679-80217 GCA_016904865.1 Pissodes strobi
TCTGGCCTATATCTATTTGTGTATTATAATGCCTATAGGTTAGAGAAGGCTGCTTAGTCATAATTTGTTATTCACTTTAGATCGAAGTCACCCCACTTTTAAATCAAAAGAAACTAACAGCATTCTGTAAGGAAAGGGGCATTCATATTACAGCTTACAGCCCGTTTGGATCCCCGGCACGTCCATGGAAGAAACCGGATGATCCTGTGATAGATTTTAATGATCCCAAGCTGGTAAAAATTGGACAGAAATATGGAAAAACTAGTTCGCAAGTTATTTTAAGGTAAACACTGTTTTTATATTTTTGTCACTAGACATTACCTTTGTTATATTTATAGGTACCTCGTTCAACTAGGAACCATTCCAGTGCCGAAGTCATCAAACCCAGGCAGAATAAAGCAGAATATCGACATTTTCGACTTTGAATTGTCGTCAGAAGAAATGAAAGTTTTGGATGATTTTAACCGTGACTTTAGGGTAGTCGGCGCCGAAGAATTGACTGATAGCAACGAATACCCTTTTAGGGGAGTGGAGTTTTAAGGAGCAAATATTATTCAGACTTGTGATAGGTAGCAATAAATGTTATTTTCAATCTTCAATTTTATGTTAATCTAAAATATTGTGTTCACATGTTCCCCATTTTTATATTTTTATCATGTTATCGTAACGTTTCCTTAGGAACATATTGTCACCGCATTACAAAAAATCTTAAGCAATTAATATTAATTAAGTTCTTAAATATCATTGTGATTGTTACTGCATAATAAACTGTTACTTTAGTGAATGAAATGTTAGTTATTAAAAATTAACATCACAATCATAACATTAATATACAAACTTACAATGCCCAAAACTTTGGTACTTACACACCCTGTAAAGTTAGTCTTAAATATTAGAAACTGATAAAAAATGTTGGCCAAGTATACATTTACGGGACGGGATGATGACACTTGGACACACAGGCCCGCATTACTTTGCAAATGCAGGTAAAATGTTGGCAACATGAAAACTTTTTTCCACTGTGTGGAAAACTATACAAAACTCTACTTTAGAACGCAAAAACAGAAGTGATGCTCGAGTTGTCAGAGAGTTAGACCGTAGTGACGAGGACATTATACAACGAAAAAATTATAAAATATATGAAGACCAATATCGAGGGTAATATATCAGAACGGCGGATGGGCCACTTTTCTTGTTTTGAAATAGGAAACATTTTGTTATAATTTTTACCATTTGTTGAAAATTTACCGATTTTAGTGACGGAAATTCGTTATATTTTAATTGAAAAATAAAGAAACCAATACTTATGTAAATTTAATTTTAAAAGATTTGTTATTAATTAGTATACTAATAATTTGGCGCATACGCCCATATGATACAACTTTACATCATACTTCATTCTGGATCTATAAGGGCGTACGAAATAAAAAATCGTTTTATTTGCTTTTTATTTTTATTTCAAAGCAAAACAAACTAAAACTTCTATTAAAGTAAAATAAATGAAAATTAAAAATATTCTTAAAAAAGGTGGTTAAATTATTAAACGCGTTTTCTTTTTCTCATTTTTTTCTCTCATAATAGAAAGTGGAATTTCTTCTGAGTCTGTAGATGCAGATGCATCATCGTCCAAACTATGTTTTAACTTTAAGTAGAATGGTTTATATACATCTTCTATGACGTCGGTTTCACATAAGTCAATAAGATCCTTATACTTTTTATTACTTATAGGCAGAACGGTTTTGTATGCAGGATATTCAAGCAAGTTTGTAGAATGTTCACACATTACGTTTTTTTGATTTGATCTTTTGAGTTGTGTGTTCCCAAAACTCATTTTTATAAAGCAGCATTTTAGGTCTTTTTTTTTCTATTCGTAACCATTTTACACTTTTCCAATTAAGCACTGTACCATCTGTAGAGCAGTTAAGATTTTTAAAATGGTTATCTTAAAAACGTTTAAAATCTATGAAATTATAATGCTTTAAAATAGTAAGTTTATACGGAGGTCCCTTTTTCTTTGCTAGCTTTATAACATTATGCCAGTCATTTGGAACACACATGACGACTCGCATTTTCAATTGTCGCATTCAATCGTCGCATGGATGGAGTCACATTCCATAATCCTAACTATAAACTATAAACAAATACTCTTGCACCACACCACAAACAAAATGCTTAGAGGTTATGTTTTTATTTTGTATAATAATCAAGGAACATTGAAGTAATAACCACCTGTCTTTGCCTGTTTAGAGATGACTACAGTAAATCATAAAGGCGTATCGCACCTAGATCATACACACAAGGGCACCTACCGTAGTATACGCCCTTATGATTTTGAGTAAAAATTCATTTTAAAATTTCACTAGGGGCTTAGGAGCCCGTACGCCTTTATGAGCCAACTAGTAAATGCGAAAGTTGGCCCATACGTCTATAAAACACCCCTCTTTTTTTAATGTATATCTTACGTCCTTCTGATATGTTGTTCGCATCATTTTTGTGTACAATGTAGTACAAAAAACTCAATTTTGCCACAAATGGCTCATACGCCCTTATGATATATTACCCTCGATATGTTCCAGCTTTAAACAATTTAATGCAAATACTTGAAAAAGATGAAACCGAACGCTGTCTTAAAAATGCAAAAGAAAAATTAGAATGTGTTATATTATTATGGTGTTATATTTAGTGTAGCATAAAAATCAACTCTAGTCTGTTAACCTATCTCCTGCGAACAAAACAAAATTAAAATTACAATTAACAAATAAACATTACTCCGGACCTGAACGGATTTCTGTTTGTCATTATAAACCTTACAGCTGTGGTTGAAGGTTTCATTGTCATAAGTTATTTTGGGTTGTTTGTTTATCTTTTTGAAAATTTTGGTCGGTTTCTAATATTTATGAATATACTATACTTATATTTATCGACTAAACATGAATAATTCCGAGTTCCAAAACACGTGGTAGTATTTTACTCTACGGAGCAGAATGTAATACATTTTCACATATAGGTACATTATTTATTAATATTTGGACGTATACTGTATAAAATTATATCAAAACTCCTAAACGTCGCAATATTAAAATCTAGTAAGGCGCAGTAGATTTTAATAATGTGATTCGCTGGACTTATCAAACTCCTCCCTAAACGCTCCGATTATTGAGTTGGCTTCGTCCAGTTGCTTCTGCAGTTTCGTAACCTCTTTTCTTTTATTTTCGTAGGCCTCTGAAATGTGTTGAAGCGCAATTTCGGTATCCGCGGATACTCTCTTTGCCCGATTCGCTTCGGTAAGTTCTTCGATCATGTCCTTCTTCAGTTTAAGCTTCTCGTTTTCTAGCTCCGAAATTACTTGCTTTAATTCATCTTTCTCGTCCTCTAGTGCATATTTCTCCTTCTTTATCTTCGCTAGTTCGTTTGACGTTTCTTGAGCGTTCTGTTTATATCTAAAAACGAAATTTCTATATTAATACTTAATGCGGACAAAATCAATTTAAAAACCTACAGCTGCCTTTTTCGACACCAGTTATGTTAAAATCACCAAACGCATGACGTAGGTACAGGGTGGCCCGTTTATGAGGGGCCTATACCTTATCTCGGAAAGTATAGTATTTACAAAGAAAAGTTTTGTACAAAAATTATTTTCCTTAAAACGATCTTTAATTTTTTAGCATTTGTTCAGCTCTCAACTGATGGTATACAGGGCGATAGAAAAAAACAACTTTTTTTTTAAATGACACACCCTGTATTTAATTATATTTCCCGATAATCGTTTCAAAGACAAGCTGAGTGATATAAATAAACATGGGTCTGAGAAGCACCGAATTAGGGTTACGTTTCAACAGCTGACGCTATTGAGTTTCTAAGCTTTAATAAACGGATTCGTTTAAATAAAATAGTGATTTTCCTCAGCAAATCGAAAAATTTGAAATGAGTCAAAAAATTGACAAATGGCATATTATTATATTGTTAAATGGACATATCAATAGCAATTTAAAAAATATATAATACTATGGGGTTCTGGCTTACCGTTTTGAAGCAAACTGACGATTATCTCCTGGTAGTGGTGAATATTTCCACACTAATGCATCAAAATTGTATTAACGTATACAAACTTACGTAATATATAAGAACGATATATGTAAATAACTAAAAATTAATTAAACATTTACATTTTTGCCAAATTTGGATTTTTTGTTCAAAATGTAGGTATTTAGTTGAAGTAGAAGAAAACCTAATGAACATAATAATGATTTAAGCAATTGTAACTTCAATTTCTAAGGAACAGATTAAACTAAATGTTCGACATATCCACCGTTTTGCATAATGCAACTGGTATACGATTTAATATGGCATTAAGCACATAATTTGATTCGTTTAAATAGTTAATTGCCTCGCGAATTCGGTTTTTTAGTTCTAAAACAGTGGATGGTTTGTTTTTATACACTATGTCTTTTACCGTACCCCACAAAAAGAAGTCGAACGGTGTCAAATCAAGGCTGCGAGCAGGCCAAAAGATGGTACCATTTTGCCCTATCCATACTCTAAAATTGTGATATAAGAATCCAGCAGTTTCCGCACTCCGGTGGTAATCTCCATCTTGTTGCCAGATTAAATTTGGATGATTTCTTTCCGGGATATTGTTAGAAATGAGAGGTCGGATTTCATTTATTAAGAGATCTAAATACCTTTGTGATGTTAGATTATATTCATAAAATATAGGTCCCAAAATCGTTGACCTCCAAATTCCGCACCACACTTTCACTGATTTTCTACCCTGCTTCTGAGCTTGCACGACGGATTTTTTATTTTCAGCACTCCAATAACACATATTTTTTTATTAAATATACCCACAGCAGTTGTAAATATAGATTCATCGGTCCAAATGGTGTGAAAAATGTTGTCTAAAAAATGCCTGTCCATCTTGATATTGCAAAATTCGAGTCTTAAGTTAAAATCTGATGGTTTTAATTGTTGAACTGGCAGAAATTTAAACGGCTTATAATTGTTAATCTTCAAACAAGTTTGTAAAGTTGTTAGTTTCACGTTGGTATCTGAAGCGGCAAGGCGGGTGGAGGTTTCTGGAGTATCTTCAAAATGCAGAAGGATGTCTAGTTGCTTATTTTCATTTAAAACGGTTCGACGTCTGTTTTTCTTTAGTTCTAAATTTCCATTCCTTCTAAACTGCTGGTACAGCTTCGCAAATATTTTTTTTTTCGGGCAAATGCCTCTGAGGAAATTTGTCTCTATACTGTATCAGTGCAAGGACAGGACTTTTATTATCTGCCATATAGCATTCTAACATATCGATCTTTTCTTCTAACGAATACATTTTAAAAAGTAATAAAAACAAATAATAAACTGGACTATAATAGAAAAATATATAAATGAAACTGAAAAAAAATCACCTGATATATTGTCTCATAGCTATTTGTCAAAATCTTCATGAAGGTTTTGCCATGGCAAGAGCAAATATTGTTTTTTTTTCAAAAGCTCCCGCGATTAAGTGTGCAAAATATACATAATATTAAAACGATTTTTCCGCTTTTTAATGGAATATACAGGGTTTTTATACCTGAAGTATATAAAAATAGAGCACACAAGTTTTAAGGATAAATTTTATTATGCAAAACGGTGGACATGTCGAATATTTAGTTTAATCTGTTCCTTAGAAATTAAAGGTAAAATTGCCTAAATCATTATTGTTAGGTTCGTTAGGTTTTCTTCTACTTCAACTAAATTCCTACATTTTGAACAAAAAAATCCAAATTTGGCAACAATGTAAATTTTTAATTAATTTTTAGTTATTTACATATATCGTTCTTATATATTACGTAAGTTTGCATACGCTAATACAATTTTTGATGCATAAGTGTGGAAATATTCACCACTGCCAGGAGATAGTCGTCAGCTTGCTTCAAAACGGTAAGCCAGAACCCCATAGTATTATATATTTTTAAAATTGCTATTGATATGTCCATATAACAATATAATAATATACAGGGTGTCCCATTTGAAAAACCATAGAAAAATAACGGTTTACGAAACTTGGCAACACTGGTCAATTTTTTGACTTATTTGAAATATTTGTATTTGCTGAGGAAAATCACTATTTTATTTAAACGAATCCGTTTATTAAAGTTTAGAAACTCAATTAGCGTCATGGCTATAGCTGTTGAAACATAACCCTAATTATGATTATAATCGCTAATAAGTCCGAAACGGTGCTTCCCAGACCCATGTTTATTTATATCATTGAATTTGTCTTTGAAACGGTTATCGGAAAATATAATTAAATACAGGGTGTGTCACTTAAAAAAAGTTGTTTTTTTTCTATCACCCTGTATACCATCAGTTGAGAGCTGCACAAATGCTAAAAAATTGAATATCGTTTTAAGGCAAATAATTTTTGTACAAAACTTTTTTTGTAAATATCATACTAATATAAGGTATTGGCCCCTCATAAACGGGCCACCCTGTACATAGATAATTACAATGAGGGTGTGGGCTAAGGCGCAGATCATTTACGTTATAAGATAAGATAATGTATTGGTACACGTCATTCACAAACAAATGACGTACTTATATAACAAAATTAAATGATAGCTCTAAGTCGTAGATCCTTCATGTTTTAATGAATCAGTGCATTTGGCCTGTTCAGTAGATGTACAAATCTTGTCATAATCATCTTTTAACCTAAGATTTCAATGCTAATTTGATATGGATATTATTATCACTTCCGGTCCTACCGTCGTAGGACGAACACGTTGGAAACGGATTACAGAATTCGGCGCGGGTAGTGGAAGTTTTTTGCTTAGAAAACGTTCGGGGGGAGTCTGGAAAGTCGTGCTGGCTGGACAGTGTAAGGGGTGGGTAGTGTAGTGGAGGGTGATTCCTACTAGGACTCCAGGGATTTCCGTGCGCGGTAGCGTGGCCAGTGGGCGGTCGGGGTTATATCCTGCGGGGTTTGGAGTCTCTGACAGAAAGTGGTTATACCTACAGTGTGCGAAGCCTCCTTGCATAGGAACTCAGTAGTGCAATTCATTAGCTTATATTAACGCAAAAGTCGGGAAACACCAGGGACATAGGCCCGTCTTACTGGAGGTTCCCACCGAATACAAGGCCCCTCAAACCGGAGGATCGTGTAACGCAAGCAGAAGGGTAGCTCTGCCTCTGTTTAAGCGCCGGACGAGGGATGTGCTGGCGTATTGCCTAGGAGCAAGGCCATTGGTTCCCCGACAGGGGGGCTGAACAAACAAGGAACAAGGGTATTATTATTATTATTATTATTATTATTATTATTATTATTATTATTATGCTGATTGCAGAAAAGCTCGTTGGGAAAGAGCAGTAAGGTATTAAATCTTCCATAAGAAGAGCTGGTCCATAAAAATATACTCCTTCGTCACCAGTTCAATTTGTTAAATAAATTATGACGGGTCGAGTTCTTATTTCGCCTTCACGCTACGGTCTAACCCAAACTAGCCCATCTGTACCTTAAGACTAGAAAAATGTAAAAATTAAAAGCGCACTTACATTCAACAAGGACTACGCCTTCTCTACCTATTGCATTGCTCATTTTTTAAACATGAGGATGCGCCATCATCTCATACTTATCATTATATAATAAATTACATTGGGTAATAAAATGAAACTAAAATTGCCAAAATCGATTTATTATTTTTCTGATTCTATCACTTTCGTTAGCTGTTTTTTTGCACATAGAAAAAATAATTTAACAAGTTTCTAGGTAAGATACGATTGTCACAAAAAAAACGTTTTTCTCCGAGTATAATACAATATATCTCTGCTTTATTAGGTTAAGTGTTGGTGAGTATATTTGATTGAAATCATACAAATTTTGGGTATGCGCAGTAAATCGATGCATTCGCGAAAGTGCAGAATGAAGTGCGTCAGCAACAAAAACCTGTATACACCTCAGCAGCTGCTCTTGCTCTACAAAGCTCAAATAGTACCGTGCTTAGAATATTGCTCAAACATCTGGGGTGCCGCACCAAAGCACACCAAAGCTGCTGGATTCTATTCAGAAGAGAGCTGTGCGTCTATTCGGCGACCCGGGATCTTGGGTAGTCTGGAACACCGCAGACATGTGGCCGAGATCTCCCTGTTTAACAGATATTTTCAAGGCAGCTGTTCCCAGGATTTGGCCAACCTCATCTCGCCCCCAGCAGCGCCTATCAGACAGTCACGACAGACGGCAAGAGCGCACCCATTCGTGGTACAACTGGAAACATCTAGAACATAGCTTTACAAGGGCTTCTTTGTATGGCGCACTGCATCACTGTGGAACCCACTCCCAGGACATCTGTCTGTTTCCCCCTAATTAGGGGGTAATTACCTCCCATGGCTATTCAAGAACCGTGTCAACGTCTATGCACACACACCGCTAGTCGGTTGCCGTAGGATCGCCCATTAGTGTGTGTGCCGCTGCCATAAAAAATCCAACCTTGCAATAATCCGCAGAAGAACAGCAATTCAAGCAAGTTAGGTTTATTAATAAACCTATTATTTGTAGTTAAATCTCGACAGAAACATATTGTAACTAAGAGTAAATTGACAACGTTGGAGTTGGAGTGTAAATCTATGATGAATCCATTCTTAATGAGATGCAATAAAGGGAAGACAACATTACCGTAGGTATCACTGGGCGAAGCTTGTCCTGGTATAAATATCGTGGATTTTATACTATCGGTATTTTTTTTAACACGTTGACTGTCTATGCCTTTTTTATTGTATTCTACGTTTAGGCCCGCGGGCAGTAATGAAGGCCCAAGGAAGAAATTTTCAGATATTCATGACTCCTTCTTAGAAAATCGCGAAAATGTGTCTCGTTGCTGTTTGGAAGTTAAAACCCATTAAAGGTATGTGATGTTCTTTGGATGCAAGAAAATGGCATTGCACAGCGTTTTTTCTACCATTAGATGCAGAGCGTCTAGCGTGTGGGTCTCCCTCACAATAGGGCATCTTGATGCCCCTTACGTGAAAGCCAAAGAAACGTGAAAGAGGTTTTTTCAAATTGTGTTTTTCCTCTGTTCTAACCGTCACACATTTAGCACTCAAAACAAGCCTGCATTACATCAGCCTTTCGGTAATACACATTGAACCAGGCTTAAAGGGTAGGTAACCCGGGGAAGCAAATTGCAGTGGTATAAACGGCACATAGATAGGTTTATAGGTAGGTTAGCTAGCCCTAGGCGTGTCAGCGATGCGCCCCTACAAATCACGTCTGACTAGATGTGAAAGGCGGCGCTAGCTGCGTGTAAACGCGACTTATAATTACCTTAGGAAGCCACCAAAACTGTAACTTTATGAAATAAATGATGTTGTTTGTTTTGTTTTGGTTCAGTAATATCACCGAGCAGGCGTCAAGACGTAGGAGAAGAGTGTACAAATTGACATAGTTGGGTAAAATGACATACCATTGTTATTAGGCAAGTAGGGAGCACGGCAACATCGAAAATATGGCCTACATGCCAATCAGGTGATGGTAAGTAAGCTCTTCTACCTTTAGTTCGCGGTTGGCAATGGTATAAGGAGCATGTCGCATTTTGTATGTTTTCCGGGCGTAAAAGTATTTATGCTGAAGGTTTTTAACCGGTGCTAAAAATCAAATAAAAATATTTAGTAAGTTAGTAATTTTAATATCAGTTGTGCTAATGCATCTCTTTATCATTATACATATCAGGATTCAAATAAAAATGCATATTAAGAAACAAACTATAAGAAACTGTAATTTGTTCTAGTAGGGTAAAATTACATACGTGCTAGGAGGGAAAAATGACGCAGTATGTCATTTTACCCGACCACCATAAGAAGATTAATGTAGACTTTTATTTTGGTTGCAGATGTTATATTGCCTCGATCCTATGTTAGAAAGACTAACAGGCAATCATGGAGTCCCACATCGATATTGAAGGCAGTAGAAGCAGTTACCAATGGCAACATGGGATGGCCAAGAGGGTCGAAAGTTTATGGTGTTCCGCAAGCAACCTTGAGGAGGCATACGTTAAAGAAAAATAAATTGATTAAGACTGGAGAAAAGCAGCTAGGCAGATACAGGCCTACGTTTCCTACTGACGTAGAGTGGCAATTAGTTGCACATATCAAATTACTAGAGTCCAGGTTTTTCGGATTCACAAGAAAAGAAGTTTTAGAATTAGCCTACCAGTTAGCTGTTAGGAATAGGTTTCAACACTCCTTTAGTAACGAAAAGAAAACAGCAGGAAAGGATTTGCTGCGAGAGTCCAGACGAAGAAATCCGGACATATCTTTGCGTAAACCGGAAGCTACATCGGCAGCCAGGGCTCAAGGATTTAACAAGCCACAAGTTACTAAATCTTTTACCTTTCTGGAAGATACGTTAAAAAAAGAAAATATAAGCCAAATGAGAATCTATAATGCAGACGAATCAGTACTCTCTACTGTGCCATAGCAGGCCGAAAGCAAGTTGGTGCTGTTACGAGTGCCGAGAGAGGAAGTCCCGTAACCATGGTCTGTTGTATGTGTAGCAACGGCAATTTTGTTTCACCAGCATTAATGTTCGCAAGAAAAAACTTGAAAAAGGAATTAATTGATCATACCTCACCAGGGACGCTTGGCATACTTCAAGAATCTGGATGGATGACCGGGCCAATATTCTTAGAATAGTTGAAACACTGTCAGAAATATGCGAAGGCTTCACTAGATGAAAAGGTTCTTTTAATTGTGGATGGGCATTCAAGTCACAAATACCTGGATGCCCTTATTTATGCCAAACAGCAAGGAATTTTGCTTCTATGTCTTCCTCCACACTGCACACACAGAATGCAGCCACTAGACGTATCCTTTTTGGCCCATTAAAGGTTTATTATGACCAAGAAATAAACAAGTGGCTTAAAACACATCCCGGTAGAGTCGTTACGTAATTTCAAGTTGGAGCATTATTCAATGAAGCATATGGAAGATCAGCCACTGTGCAAACTGCAATACATGGATATGCTCAAGGAAAGCCGACGATTTTTCAGATTATATGTTCCAGGCATCATAAACACCAAATATTTCCGTCACTGCTGAACTACAGCCTGAAACGAACACGGAAAGATATTTCCGTACCAAAACCATTAGAAAACATTTCTATCATTGATGAACCGTAGTCTGGAACAGGCAAAGAAGATATTTATCCTTCAGAAAATAATGCATATGAAAGCTCCTTGAGTGTTAATTGGACAGAATTGAGTCCAATCCCAGTTGGGTCATTTGTTTCAGGACAAGGTAAAATAAAATTCAGAAAACGTCAAGGATCGAATATTTACGTAGCTGAGGCCACACGATGAGGACTAAAACCAATTTTGATCAGATGATAGTACCAGAGTACAAATAATATCGAGTAGATCCACTCAGCAAAAATTGTTTGATGTTTTTGCATCAAACGCAAAAGCCGCAGCACGGTAAAATATAAGTTTTTACTCTACCTGCAGCAGCGAGCAGTCTGTGGGGGAGAGATTCAAAAACTATTCTCTGATGCGCTTTCCTCGTAAGTGGAAATCTGTCTCCAGTGAACCATGTATAATCGTGCTACCTTTTTCGACTTAACCATGTGTTAACATGCTTTCAAGATAGAAAGTGATGCGCAGTTGCCAAACTAAACGATAAGTATTAGAATTGAGAAGTTAAAGTATAAGCGTGTATTCGGGTAATCTTTAGTTTAGACTTTGGGTGTAACATGTAAATAGAAATAAATATTCTTATACAATTTTCAAGAGGCACTGTACTTCTTATTTTTTGACACCCTATACATATAATTTCGCCTACCACTGTAAGAATGAATTTATAAATTCATCCTTACAGTGCCTTTATTATCTTGAATGTTTATCTTAACCCCTGTACGTATGCCAATGATTTCTACCAAAAATAAAATAAATTCGTTAGGTAATAATGGAATTATCGGTTAAGCGAGACACCCTGTATCTATAGACATTTGCGCAAGTAAATGTTCAAAATAGAATCAGCATGGATTTCAACTCACTTATCCATAAAACAGAAAAAAAATTGAGTGTGTTTGTGGACTACACACCTGAAGTGAAACTTCATCCGCACAAAACAGAAACGGATAATAGCCTACATGCCTGCACAGTGTATTAGGTATAAGATGCATAACTCTCCCCATATTTGTACCGCATGTGTTCTGACAAATAAAAGTTAGTGTGTTTGTGCACCACTTAAACCAGAAGTGAAATTTCATTGGCACAAATCAATAATAATTTTATTTCAAGCAAATTCACTGACACGAATGGTAGAACATAATATACGTATTTAGTTTATACAAATTCGCTCATACGAATGGCAGAACATACTATTCGATCGCCTCGTCGTATTACACAGTTTGTAATGTTCGCCTCGCCGTATCACACATATTACAGCGTTGTGTGTAACGTGTTACGCGTTCGTGTAATAGTATATTATTTTATATGGAGGAAAAGTGATACTTTTCATGGCGCGCTCGTGTTTAACAGCCGAACGGACTAAGGCTGGTAATAGAGAGCAAGCCATGAAAAGTAACTTTTCCTCCAAATAAAATATGCTGTTTTTTCTTCAAATGTCGACAAATTAATGCAAAAACATCTCTTTTTGATAGTAATAATATCTAATTATTATTAAAGATAAACGGGTTCGCAAGGCGGCTTAGACCAAGGTCGTAGGTGGCCTTGCTTAGACCGGTGTCGGTGAATTATGTAACATAAAGCTGTCAGTGGACACTGTCAACAATAGTATATTATTTTATATGGAGGAAAAGTAATACTTTTCATGGCGCGCTCGTGTTTAACAGCCGAACGGAGTGAGGCTGGTAATAGAGAGCAAGCCATGAAAAGTAACTTTTCCTCCAAATAAAATATGCTGTTTTTTCTTCAAATGTCGACAAATTAATGCAAAAACGTCGCTTTTTGATAGTAATAATAATTATTATTAAAGATAAGTTGGTTCGCAAGGCGGCTTAGACCGGTGCGGTGTCGGTGAATAGGCTCAGTTTGTTGCTATAATAATGTCATATAAAGCTGTCAGTGGACACTGTCAACAATAATTATTTTTTTAAAATTGCGTTTTCGATTGCGTTTTAATTCCATATTGATAAGCAGTTATTGAGTAAGTTCGATTAAATAATAACCAATTTGTTCCTAAATTAGTGATTTTTAGAAATGCAGTCACAAATTGAGTGATAAATACAAATTTTAGTTTAATAACTCTTGAGTTGTTGACGCTTATTTTGATGTTTGTTTGTATTGTATCTATGTTGATATGACAACACTTTTACCTCCGCCGGCGGAAAAGTGAAAAGTAAAGCTCCGGCGGAGGAAAAGCGAAACTTCACTGCCGCCTACACAGTCGAGTAATGATGGATTTACTGACGTTTGAAGAAAATAATTATTTTTTAAGATTGCGTCTTCGATTGCGTTTTAATTCCGTATTGATAAGCAGTTATTGAGTAAGTTCGATTAAATAATAAACAATTTGTTCCTGAATTAGTGATTTCTAGAAATGCAGTCACAAATTGAGTGATAAATACAAATTGTAGTTTAATAAAGCTTGAGTTGTTGACGCTTATTTTGTTGTCTGTTTGTATTGTATCTATGTTGCTATGACAACACTTTTACCTCCGCCGGCGGAAAAGTGACAAGTAAAGCTCCGGCGGAGGAAAAACGAAACTTCACGGCCGCCTACACAGTCGAGTAATGACGGATTTACTGACGTTTGAAGAAATAGTATATTATTTTATATGGAGGAAAAGTGATACTTTTCATGGCGCGCTCGTGTTTAACAGCCGAACGGAGTGAGGCTGGTAATAGAGAGCAAGCCATGAAAAGTAACTTTTCCTCCAAATAAAATATGCTGTTTTTTCTTCAAATGTCGACAAATTAATGCAAAAACATCTCTTTTTAATAGTAATAATATCTAATTATTATTAAAGATAAATGGGTTCGCAAGGCGGCTTAGACCACGGTCGTAGGTGGCCTTGCTTAGACCGGTGTCGGTGAATATAATGTAACATAAAGCTGTCAGTGGACACTGTCAACAATAATTATTTTTTTAAAATTGCGTTTCCGATTGCGTTTTAATTCCGTATTGATAAACAGTTATTGAGTAAGTTCAATTAAATAATAACCAATTTGTTCCTAAATTAGTGATTTTTAGAAATGCAGTCACAAATTGAGTGATAAATACAAATTTAGCGCAAATAACTCGTGAGTTGTTGACGCTTATTTTGAAGTTTGTTTGTATTGTAACTATGTTGCTATGACAACACTTTTACCTCCGCCGGCGGAAAAGTGAAAGTAAAGCTCCGGCGGAGGAAAAACGAAACTTCACCGCCGCCTACACAGTCGAGTAATGACGGATTTACTGACGTTTGAAGAAAAAAATATTTACCAGCTTACTCTAAAGAAGTTTCAAGTCAACACAAAATAACCTGGCCGGTTCAACGATCATGCATGACATGGATGAAGAAAAAAAATGTAGGCCCATGCAAAATCGCGGGTCGCTGTATACTTTCGGTCGTTATAGGCCGTATCACACTCTGTAACGTTTGCGTTCGCGTTAGCTTTTGCCGTATCACACATCTCATTCCTATGTCACCTATTTCGCTGAATTTCTTTGTAATTACGAGTTAAACGGATAGTCAACAAAAGCACTTTGTAAGGGAGCGTTGAATGCTTTTTTGAAGTGGTACCTGGAGAGTAAACTGGTGAAAGTGCTACGAAATCGGTATAAAAACGTGTGATACGCGAACGCAAACGGTGCAGAATGTGTGATACGGCAAGGAGATCAAAATAATATCGCCATATCTTTATTTCTACCATGTCACCCGCGCGGAACTTGCATATCTTTCTCCGTTGTTTGAGTAATTACTCAAACAACGCTTTCTCTCACAAGAGTCGATCAATGAACAGATCGATTTTTCTTTATTATTTAACAGAAAACATGTGATAAAATATGAGTTCGAGAGAGTTATTCTCGTATACGCTGTGTAGGTGTAGATGCTACTCTATGTTTCTGTTTTGGGCGGATGATTTATTACTTCTGATGTATGGTCCATAAGCACATTCAACTTTTTTTTGTATTGATTCTTATGTTATCAACCTGCGATTATTTTTTCTCTCTCTATCTACACGAAACGTTCCCGGTTTAATTGAAGAATTCCCTTTCGAAAATAATATTACATAAACGGCACCAGTGGCGTAGTTAGAGGTGGGAAAATCAGCGTTTCCTCCGTCAAATGTAGCAAACCAATCAGTGCGCATTATTTTAGAACTATTTTAACAATTTATCAACAGAAAAGGTCTCTTGCGACTTTTTCTCTAAAACGATGCGATTTTTAGGAAAATGAGGAAACTTGTAAAATAAATTACCGAAAAGACGTTGATTCTCACTTCCCGTTTTAACTACGCCACAGGTGGACTTTGCACTAAGAATAAGTATTTAATAGGTCTGTTCTAGCAGCGATTTCAAACGGTTTCAAACCGTCCGGAGTTTGCGCATAACGATATAAGCGTCGCTTATATGGCTATGCGCAAACTCCGTACGGTTTGAAACCGTTTGAAATCGTTGCTAGAACAAACCTATTAACTTAAAGTAACTGTAAGAGTTTGGGAACATAGCAATTATTTCCGTTAAGAGTAATCTGAATAAAACTTTTCTCTACACTCTGGTATATATCTCGGAAATTAAGCGTTTTCGGAAGCAAGTTTTCATAGAAATTATTTCTTTGATTATCACAAGTCACCCCGAAGTTTTGAATAGTACTTTCTGAGCACCCGATATATTAATAATTTTAATTTTCATTCAATATTTTTATAGGTGCCTTCTTTCCCTATTAGTTTAAAAATTTTTGCAGAAAGGGAAATTTTCCTATGCTTAGCTGTCCCAATGTTAACTTTTTTTTAGTGCATGTAAGGTATCCACGCTTTAAATAATGCTTATGCTAAACGAGACCTGATCAGCTCAGAGTCGAATAAAATGGAAAGGAGGAAGAAGATCGGAATATAGCGATAAATATGGAAATAAATACCTTTCCAAATCTTCCGCGACCTGCTCAGTTTCGAATTTTAATTTCGTGTTTTCCACCTCTAGATCAGTAATTAGATGTTTCATTTCAGCAATTTTGTCTTTTAAAATAAGTTTCTCATCATCATCGCGCAACCTTCGTATCGTTTCAATCGCCTGATCCGATCGATTTTGCTCGTCTTCCAGCCGTTTAGTCAACGTTTGACAAAGATCCTTTACGATACTTTCCTTGGGAATGGATACATCGAATGTTTCAGGTCTATCGTTAATCTTCCTCAGGATGATGTCTAGTTCTTCAATAGATTTTAAGATTTCTTGTTTTTCGTTTTTCTGTCTCTCCAAATCATCTTTACTCAGGCCGGGTACAACCGATTTGATCGAGCTAATTTTTTGCTTCAGGCTTTCATTCAACGAAAACAAATGGTTTTTCTCTTTAATTAGATGTTCCAGTACTTTTGGATCTACCGTGCTTTTTCGCAACTCTTCCAGATGCTTGGATAACTTAATTACATTCTGCTGGAGTCTTTGATTTTCCGTATAAAGAAACGATTGATTTTCAAGTAATTGTCTATTGACTAACTCCGGTGATGATTCGCTTGCACCTTCGGTAATCATTGTAAAATGTTCACTGGGAATTTTCTTAGATGAAAAATGAGGAGAAAATGTTTTGACAAGCGAGGACGGGTTTTTGATCGATAAGTGACATCTTAGTCGATACCAAATGTCACAGATATTGCTTACGAGTGAGACGTGTAACTCAGGTGGCAGAACAGCACCGTTTCAACTAACCCACGAAAGACATTCATAATGCCAGAAATTTTTTATAGTCTAACATTGAATCGAACAGGTCGTCCTGTTCTAGCTGTTGCTTAAGGCTAAATTACCAAATAAGGCTCTAAAGGCGGCCACAAACCTTGTTCTTTTTACACAGTTCTAACCGAACGGGTAAAACTGTTCGGGTAAGAACGAACCACGACGACATCCACACATTCGGTACTCTTTTGAAAATATTTCATATGAATAGCATGACCTGTGAATTGGCAGTGGCGGACGTGGTAGCCATAAAAATAAAATGTAAAACAAATAAAAAACGCTCAAAATGGGCCAACAAGGGGTTGCTAAAGCGAAATCAGTTCGCTCATGTAAATTTATTAAACGAATTGGGACCCGGAGTTTGGATTATTTATTTACGCATGGACGAAGAAACCTATTTTGAATTGCTGTATTTAGGGACATCTTTAAGTTAAAAACACGATAGGTTTCTTGCTACGGGAAGAAACTATGAATGCATTTTCGGTTGCAATTTCAGCTCAATCCCTCAGACAAATTATACCAGGAACTTGTAGTGCTATATACACTGTATTAAAGAAGGGTTATTTACAGGCAAGGAAATACAAAGAGTCGTTGAAAGAAATGGAAATCGATTAGATAAATCTTGTAAAAAAATTAGAGCAACCAAATTTAAACACTAGAATTCCTGTTCAATATCTGATCATAGTGATCAGATGAAACAAATTTTGGAGAGTTTTGGAATTCCTTAGAAAAACAGTATTTTGTAATTGGATTAGATTAAATGTGACAGCGTTTTTAGATAGTACTTTAACTAAGCTATCAAACACAAAAATTGGTTAGGATATCTTTAAAAATAACAGGGATATGGGGGTGAAATTTCTACATAACAGTACATAACAGTAACAGCAGTAACAAAAGAAAAACGTTTCTTTACAGTAATGAGCTACTGAAGTAACGCGTTACTTCTAATTTCGTTACTTTTGATTTGAGTAAAAAGTAACTGTAACGCCGATACTTTTGAAAAGTAACTGCCCATCGTTACTTCGCTAAAGTAACGCGTTACTATAGAAGTAACACGTTATTTTGAAGTAAGTAACTCGTTATTTTCACTACAAGGTAACTTTTAATAGAAGATATTGAAAAGAAAAACACTTAAAACATTAATACTAATAATAACGTTATTTTATCCAAGTCGTTGTGTTTCTAATTTGCTCATTGATACTATCTCTACTATTTTCCCTTAAATGCGATCATGAAAAGATCACCGAGACAAGTCCGGTGTTACCAACTAACCCAAACTACTTAATTCTGTAGAAATATACGTTATGTCAATGAAAAGAGTAGTTTCAGAGCTACTATTTTCTTTTCACTGGTTACGAGTAGCTTTTGTTAGCGCTCATGTCAGTTACACCTGTTACTAAATAATACTTTTTCTACACCTATAATTAGTCGGTTTATTAAACATTTGCTATCTGTACTTTAATGAGATTCATTAAGATACAGTTAGGTTTACAACCAATCAAAATTCAACATCACAAAAATATTCGGCCAATATCAAAGATTGCCATAACCATGACCAATTTAAAGTTTATCAGTTTTTACAGTTCATATTTACCTAGCATATTTCTAAAATTAAAGTATTTATTTTTTATTATTATCAATGGTCGTAGCAAGTTTAAATACTGTCTGCGAGCGCAAGCCTGGGAGAAATCATTTGGATTATTTTAGGTTAGTTTGGGTTAGTTTCCATTCGTTTAAGCCAGAGCGACCGTCCGCGAAGAGTTAAAGTCTCACGAAATCGAATTAATTTGAGTTGCTTTGGGTTAATACTATACTATATCTGTCTTATTATACATTTCCGCGAAATATTTGTACCTCAAGGTATCTTTTTAAGATTTAAGAGTAAATACCATGTCTAGGTTTATAAAACTTTCGAAGCTTCTTATCCAAATATATTTCGAAATCTGGCTCTTAATGGCAAGGCTGGAAAATAGGATACAATTATTTTTTTTTAAATAATTAATTTCTTCTAAATTATATTTGTATTGTAAATATTAGCATTGTATAAAATGATATTAGTTAATCTGGATTTCCGCCATCAAAAAGTGATATAATATGGGCATTTTTATAAAATATGACAACTTAAAGTAAAAAATTCGTCAAATTTATAGTGCAGCCTTATAGTCAACTGTTGCCATCAAATGCATTAAATCTTAATTTGTATTTTATCCAGTAGCTTTGGCTTTGAGGAAAAAAAAAACTGTTATCTTTATCAATATAATCCATCACAGAACGTATATCTTTCTTTTTGTTTTCATTCGAGGACTGTACACCTGGTTAGCAGAGAAACTCACTAAACTTGATATCTTCGACAGTAATAGTTATCTTCTTAAGCACATGGCATTTTGCCTATGGCGCTATAGTTATTTTCCTGACTAGTGCGGAAAGTGGCACCGAACACCGCTACGCATCGTTCGACAAACTGCAGTCGCGTGCGGAAAAGACACTTTCCGCAAGAATAAGGACCAATATTTTTTCTATACGCACATTCACATTTTTTTATTGGGAGGTATAAAGCAGGCATAATTGTGTTGTTAAACCTGTCATTTTTATTGGTTTCTAGGATACTAAACAATATCAAAAACAACTTTTGAAGTCAAAGCTAAAAAACCAAAATAGTTTTGATTTAAGTTATGGAAAGTGATGAAGAAAACTACGTAATTTAATGCGGTGGAAGCAAGCTGCTTAGAGTTACTTCCGAAAAAAGTCCGAACAAGATTCGAGAAAGATTTTAATATATTCAATCAGTGTGAAAAACGAAACGTCGGATCAACTTTCGCTTAGCTCAAATCAGTTATGTAAGAAATATTTGTTTATTTAGTATAGAGCAGCCTCTTGCGGAAATAAGTCATTTTAATTTTTTGAGTTAGTTTGGGTTAGCTTTGGTTAGTTTAGGTTAGCTTTGGTTAGTTTGGGTTAGTTTCGTCTCGTTTAAGCCACTACGCACTTGCGTGAAGGTTAATGGTTAGTTTGGGTGAGCTTTGGTTAGTGTAGGTTAGATTTGGTTAGTTTGCGAAACGATTTCAGTTAGCTTGGGTTAGCTTTGGTTTGTTTGGGTTAGCTTTGGTTAGTTTGGGTTTAGTTTCGTCTCGTTTAAGCCACTACGGGGTGGGTTGTTTGAACAACTTTGGGCTAGCTTTGGTTAGTTGGGTTTAGTTTCGTCTCGTTTAAGCCACTACGCACTCGCGTGAAGAAAGGATTTCTTCACGCAAGCCTAGGCAAAACAATTTTGGTTAGCTTAGGGTTAGCTTTAGTTAGTTTGGGTTAGCTTTGGTTAGTTTGGATTAGCTTTGGTTAGTTTGGGTTAGTTTAGTTAGTTTCGTCTCTACGCACTTGCCTGAAGAAAGGCTTTCTCTATCAAAAATTGAAAATGACGAATTTCCGCAAGGATATTTTTGTGTGTTTATGTTTAGAAGAATGTGTGAAACGTGTAACAAAAATATGCATTCATGTAACTGATTTCAGTTATTCTAAAGGTTATAATATTCTATTAAAAAAAAAAATTATATATTTCCGCAACAAGTTTTTCGTGTGTTTATGTATAGAAAAGTGTTTAGAAGGTAAAGCAGAAATATGTTTTCATATAACTGGTTTCAGTTATTCTAAAGTTGGAAAAATGATAATAATGCATTTCCGCAGAAAAAAAAATTAATTTTGTGTTTAGGGAGGCTTTCTTTCATATATCGAAATTTTTTTTTAAATAACTTGTTTCAGCTAAGAGAAATTTTACCCGAAACGTCTGAGGATTTAAAGAGGAAGCCCTTTTAATCTATTTTTCAGAGGCCTCAAAAACTTATAAGCCATCAGGTCAAGATATTCTATGTTGAAGATGATAATTAAAATACGAATGGAAGATTTGCAAAACTGTTAGTTTATTTTAACATCAGATTTGAGATTTTCATCCCTATTTCCAATTTTATTAATGAAGCACCCGATGACATTTATCTGTTAATAATGGTATTTTATTTGGATTGGCTGGAGCATTCCGTCAAATGAATTGACGTATTTAACAATAGATAACATTGAAGATAAGCGCAACTTACTAGTGATCTAAATTCTATCCCAATCTAACCCAATTTAGATTGGGTTAGTTTGGGTTAGTTTGGGTTGGTTGGTTATTTGGATTGGCTGGAGCATTCCGTCAAATGAATTGACGTATTTAACAATAGATAACATTGAAGATAAGCGCAACTTACTAGTGATCTAAATTCTATCCCAATCTAACCCAAATCTAAACCAACCCAAACTAACCCAAACTAAATAATTGTAAGTACATACATACCTTGAGGATTATGAAAAATATTCTCAATTACGTTCTTCAATCACACCGCATAGAAGATTTTTTGTAAAATTTAATCATGGCAAATGCCCTACGCAATGCCTTGTTATTAATATGATTGGCAAAATTCCTTCAAAACTTCTCGCGTTCCTGCGTCTGCTAAATCCTGAAAAATATACAGGGCACAATCCTCAACCACCAGGCCCCATTGCCGATTTGGACGGCAATATTACAAGAATAAAGGGTAAAAAGGCATGCTGGATGAAAATCCAGTAACGTGACAGAAGGGTACGTATAGGTACCAACTGAAATAAAAAAAAAAACAAATATCAAATAAAATCTTGGCATTTTCACAAACCAGCAGATCGATACAAAATATCAATACCGTCAAAAACGTTGAAGATGCTCATCCAAGTTCTTTGATGGCAGATAATAATAAGGAAAGAAGAGGCTTGAGTTTGTCAACTACATTGGACCTTTCAGCATCGGCACTAAATTTACAAAATACAAACCATTGTATTTTTAATAATAGCATTTTAAATAATAGGTAATTATTATGTACAGAGTTATTGACTATACTTGAACCAATAGATAACTTTTTTAATTGAATGATTAGAGAAAGGTTTAAATTTAAAAAGTTGTAGGATCTCGCTCAAAGCGCTAGAATTTAATATCAGAGAAAATAAACGAACGTCGCGTCGTAAAGCCGTCAAAAATGACTAACTTGGGTTTTTTTTAATGGAAGGCCCTATATAATGTTGCATATTCTGATTCTACGTAAAATTTCGAGTATATTTCATTTAATATAACATATACTTACATTCAACTGTTTTCGCGCTATCGATGATTGAAAATCGCACTGTTAATATATTTTCTACGCCCTTCGTATATGAAGTTACTTAAGTCATTACGGGCTTTCTACGGAAATATTGGTAAATGTCAGTCGTCAGTGATAATTAAGCATCGAGAAAAAGTGAAAAAAATTATTGTCACCCATTATGGGCTACAGTCAACAAGAACAACTTAAGCATTGTTTATATTAAACTAAAACTAATGAATTAATTACAAAAAATGTGGAATTAATATTAAATTTTCACTTTAACAGGTATTCAAAGTGACCTCCGTTTTGTTCGACACAAAGACGATAACACGTTTTTAAGTGGTGAACGTCATCCCTCAACGACTGCTTCTGGTGGATTCGAATAAACTGCATTTCTTCCAAAATGTTCTGCCTTAAATCTGCCAAAGTGTAGAATGTGTATTCATGATGCACTCGCTCTTTAAGCCTTCCCCAGAAAGGCCTGTCCATCAAAGTAAGATCAGGGCTATTGGGGCACCATCGAATTGAACCATTGTTTTCAACCCAAGTCTTATATTTTTCATTTAAGAAGTGAGTCACGTTTGCCGTGTTGTTAGCAGGGGCACCATCATGTTGCCAAATAGATCGGTTGAGGATGTTAAGCGGTAATTCATCTAAAAAGTTCTCTATTTCTTTAGTGAGAAATTGGTAATATCTATCACCAGTTAGACCACCAACGTAAAAAATAGGCCCTAACATTCTATCACCAACAACGTCACACTAAACACTGAAAGCTTTCCATACTGATGTTTTAACAGCTTTAACAAGGCAAGGGTTTTCTTGACTCCACTAATGGGTATTATGTCTATTATAGACACTTTTTGTTACAAAGCATGCTTCGTCTGTCCATATTATTCTGTCAAAAAAAGTGTCGTTCATGCGTAGTTGTTCCAACATTGCATTACAAAATTCAAGTTTATTTTCTTCGGAAAAATGTTGAATTTTCCAAAACTTATAAGGTTTATATTTGAACTTCTTGAGTGTGCTCTGGGCTCTGTATAATGTGGTATTTAATGCTTCATATGCTGTAGGTATAGAGTGAGTCGGATTTTCTGAAAATTATTTAATGTTTAGAAACAAATTAGTAAAATCAAGTTTTTAAAATAAAATAAAGCAGAACATCTAGCTGAATACGATCATCAGGTTGTCGCACTGTCCTTTTTTTCTTTTAAAATCTTGAGAAATTATTATTTTCCTGTAGACTCTCGCAAAGATGTTCAATCTTGGAACTTGCAGGTTCTGACACAACCTTGCATATAAAGTCCTAGCTTCCCTCTTTTTTTATTACATTTAACGTATGCCATAAATATATTAAGTTGTTCTTGTTGTTAGTGTAGCCCATAATGAGTGAAAATAAACTTTTTAACATTTTCCGGATGCTTAATTATCACTGACGACTGACATTTACCCATGTTTCCATAGAAATCCCGTAATGACTTAAGTAAATTCAGATACGAAGGGCGTAGAAAACATATTAGTAATACGATTTTCAATCATCGATAGCGCGAAAACAGTTGAATGTAGGTATATGTTGTATTAAATGAAATATGCTCAAAATTTTCAGAATCAGAATATGTAACATTATATAGGGCATTCCATTTAAAAAAACCTAAGTTAGCCGTTTTTGACGGCTTTACGACGTTCGTTTGTTTTTTCTGATATCAAATTCTATAGCGCTTTGAGCGAAATCCTACAACTATCCTAATTTAAACGTTTTTCTAATCCTTCAAATAAAAAAATTAGCGAGTCTGCTAGTACTCGAGCGAGACACTGATGTGTAAACATGTCCTATATCGACATGCACAAATATTTGAGAAGCTCTCACAAAATCACTACGCAGGGTCACAGCTGGTTACACATTTCCGTCCCCATGCGCATGCATATTTCCGTTCCATTTGCCGAGATTTACCCTCATACCGCCGCGTAAGATGTTCACACATCAAAAAGTTATCTATTGGTCCAAATATACATTAACAATTACAATATTTGTAATTGCTTATATTTTTTTAAGTTCTTTTCTATATTATTGTAGTAGCTTTTCGCATGCAAATACTTTTCGCACGCTTGCTTGGAGAAAAAATCATAAACATTTTGAACATATAAAGCTCTATCCGGGATCTTCTTTTGTTACTAGCATCCAAGAAGCTTGTGTAATACGAAGGTTGGAGGTTACAATATATTTTGATGATACTGTGTCAATATCATAAAGCTTCAAATGCCCAATGCCCATCCATACTTGATGCGGCTATGACCTTCTTAAGATCTCCCAAAGTTTGCATTGAGGTATTTTCTGTAATACGAATAACTTTAAGCCCTTTCTGTACTAATAAAGAAAAAAAAAAGAACAATTTTCCGATAATGTGTAGAGTTTTAAAAGTTCAGTAGTAAAATGGATTGACTTGATGAAAGTCACTCCATATATTATAGCAAAGAATATTCTTTGATTGTACCTAGATAATAAGACAAAATCAATGCTTTGGACCTGATTGTCTTTCCATTTTTAAAACGATTTGAGAAAAAACGTTAAATGTAATTTTTTAAGTCAGTACAGAATGTAGTCTTGAAAAACGTTATCAATTAAAGTATTTTTCTTATATATGCAGTTGAAACCAGATGAAAAGGATAAAAACCATCCACATTATAAGTTATAAGTATCTACTTGTATACGGTGAGTGCTCGCAGCGAGACGACATCGACATGTTGCAGCAACTGAGTATGACATAAAAATCATAATGTCTTAAAATTGAAAATTAGGCCCATTTAAAAAGAAGACATTATTTTGATTTCTCTGTGAGAAAACAGAGGCGTATAATATTTGCCAATAAAAATAATTTAATGTTGGCTAAATGCAACGCCACTAGCAGAGGTAAAATAATATGATCGCAATATGTCTTTCCATGAAATACTAGCTTGTGCCGAAATAATACAATGTTTCAAAATGTAATCGGTTTGGAGATGTATTATTAGAAAAAATAATTTTTGAAGCAACTTAAAAATCCTGTATTTACAAACGAAAGAGTCTAGGACATAAGTGTAAATGAAGTTTTTAACTTATTTTTTTGCCAAGGAATCTATTGTTTTAATTTACCGCATGTATATTGTGACCGTTTATCCGATAGGTAATTTGGTTAGGATAGGCTGGTTTTGTATATCCCTCCATATTTCTAAAGCCTCTCATGTCGCATGCCCTACGCCAATGTTATAATTTGAAAATGGTCGTGGATCAAGCTTAGATTAATGCTATATACCCTAAACTCTAAGGGATCAAGCATCCGCAGCTGGGATCTGCCGTTATAGACGGAGAGCTGGCTACGTGGGGAACGGGTTACTCGGTAAAGTCTAAATTTAGTCAGTTACAGGTTCGGTTGTTACCGACATAGCAATGGGCAGGCCGTCAGAAGTCACCCTGGAAGTAATAAGTGAGGGTAGGGGGTTGAACATGTAATTTTTTTATGAAATTTTTTTGATTAGGTACAGTGCTGAAAATTTACAACAGTATTGAAGATGATATAAGAAACTAGGGAAAAAATTGTCAGAAGTCTAGGCGGAAGATAAAGGACCGTCAGAAGGCGCCTCTGTTGTGAAAATGTTGGCAACAATTTTGTCGCTAGGTACTAGGTACACTTCTGACATTTTGTATATTTATTCTATGATTCAAAATGAAATTACCTGCAAGTTGTCAGACGGCTAGGTGGAAGAATAACGGAGATATTATCGCTAGTAAGAATGTCGGAGCTCCACTCAAACCATCATTATATTCTCATATTTTTTTTTCATCAAGTTTACTTCTGATGATTTGTGAACATAATTTACAATATTTTAATATACTATCGATCAACTGTCAGAAGTAAATTCGGAAGACATTAATAAATTAATAATTCGATAAATGAAAAAATATCATGAAATTTTTTATTTAATATCAAAACAGGTCGTCACGCATCGGACCTCGTGACTGATTTTTTATTAAATGTAGAAGAAAATGGACGGATTATACAAGAGTCATTTATATCCGAATGTCCACAAGATGATAGTAGATTCAAAGCACCAATTAAACAAAACAAAATTTTGAACTTTGCTAGTTGCAATAATAAACGAAAAATAACCGTCAATAACAAAGTACGCGTGGTTCGCATGCAACGCGATCTCTTTGCCCGCATGTTGGGTATTTCGATGAAGGGGACAGCAGATATTGAGAAAATGCTCTCGTATCCCATGACTCCAATACCCACATCATTGTATCATTTAGATGACACTATTTGTAAAAACGAAAAATCGGCCTTACTTAAAATTTTCCTAAACGACAGCTCGTTATCTCCCGCGATCGATGTCATAATTGTTGATGGATTCTTTTTAATTCACAGTATCAAAGATGTACCAAAGTCTTTCGGGAATATATCGAAAAAAAATTACAAATCATTTGCATTTATCATGCTCCAAGTATACACATAGTTTTTGATCGTTACTGTCGGCCTTCAATCAAAGATTATGAGCGTTCGTTGCGAGGAGGTTTCGAAGTTGACTACGAATACGTCATCTCTGGTCCAGAACAAACGCGTCCAACTGACTTTTCGAGAGAACTTCGAAATGACAAGTTCAAAGAAGCTTTGGTCGATTTTTTACTTGAACACTGGCAAACTCAAGAAGTTGCTGCCTTTATTAACAACAAAACAATTGTCCTAAATTATATAGACTGCTATTCATACAGTAAACGCTGAATTTGGTGCTCTCCACATGAAGAAGCTGATACTAAAATAATAATATAACATGCGTTTAAAATTGATTTAAATTCAAATATAGTTATCAAATGTTCCGATACATATATTGTTGTTATTTTGTTAGGTAACTTACATAAAATTAAGTCAAAAGTTTGGATCGAATGTGGAATTTCCGATAAGCGTCATGTTATTGATGTCAATGCGCTTCATGAATCCCTCGGATCAGACATGTGTAAAGCATTACCGGGATTTCACGCTTTAACAGGATGCGACTATAACCCCGCATTCTATAGGAAAGGAAAGCAACGTCCTTATAAAATGCTTTTGAGATCAAAAGAGTACCAAAATGCATTCGATGATTTAGTAAATACAGGTGCAAATAAAGAAAACCCTTTCTCATTCATTGAATCATTTGTTTGTGACATGTACGGTGTTAAATCATGCGATAAAGAAGATCACCTCCAATATGAATTGTTCCATCGAAATTATACAATAAAAAATGTAAATGTGCCTTAAAAAAAATTGAATAACTTCGATGCTTCTTACTTGCCACATTGCTACATTGAATTACGTCAACATATGGAGAGAACGTATTTCATCGCAAATATATGGACAAATGCAACTTTGTTTGATCGATATGAATTGGAAGCAGAGAATTGCGGCTGGACATTGGATGGATCCACTTACGAATTCAAATGGTTTGAAGGACCACAATTGCCACCATCTGTCAAAGACGTTCTCACTGATAGCGAAAATTCGGAAGGTAATTTTGAATTTAATTTTGTCAATTTACAAACTCAATTAAATTATTAATTTGTGCTTTCAGCTGACGATGATGAAATGATATATAACAGCGACGATGACGTTGAATTTGATGACGATCTGGAAATGGATAGTTATGGAACAGACTAATTTTACATTCGATCAATATTAGTATTAGGATTAATATAGATTAATTAGTCTTAATATTCGCAATTCATTAGTATAAGTATCCGATTAGTGTTACATAATATGTATTGTATTAGACATATAAATAAAAATCATTTTCATGTTATTGTATAAAAACAAGCAATGTCTTCCGAATTTACTTCTGACAGTTGAGCAATAGTATATTAAAATATTGTAAATTATGTTCACAAATCTCAGAAGTGAACTTGATGAAAAAAAAGTATAAGATATAATGATGGTTTGAGTGGAGCTCCGACACTCTTACTATCGATAATATATCCCTTATTCTTCCACCTAGCCTTCTGACGATGTGCAGGTAATTTCATTTTGAATCATAGAATAAGTATACGAAATGTCAGAAGTGTACCTAGTGACAAAATTGTTGCGAAAATGTTCGCAACATTTCGGGTTCTGACGGCCCTTTATCTTCCGCCTAGACTTCTGACAGGTTTTTCCCTATTTTTTTATATCATCTTCAATACTGACGCAAATTTTCAGAACTGTACCTAATCAAAAAAAATTAATAAAAAATTACATGTTCAACCCCCTACCCTCACTTATTACTTCCAGGGTGACTTCTGACGGCCTGCCCCTTGCTATGTCGGTAACAACCGAACATGTAACTGAATAAATTTAGACTTTACCGAGTGACCCGTTCTCCCACGTAGTCAGCTCTTAGACTATTATGACATTTGCTTGCTTCCTCCGTGATTTCATTTGATTTTGAGGTCATCAGAACCAAATGCAATCACGAAGGTTGTATGATATACGCCCAAAAGCGGGCCGATTTATTAGGATTAAAAATGATGCAACATGGAATCTTGTTGGCAAGTGGTCTTGTCACATAATACCATCTATAATAACGACCGTAATCCGTAATACTATTTTTAAAATTATTATTACAATTTTATCTATACTTGGGTCACCTTTAAAGCAACAGTGGGCTCCCAGAGACTTTAATTATTATTATCGTTTTAAGTACTTGTGGGTAAACAACATATATAATTAAAAAAAATGATAAGCGAATCATTACACTCACAAATTATTATCTGTACATTGATACTGCATTTGGCAAACATCTTTCTTTAAATAGTAGGTACCTAATCTGCTTTATATTTTTCATCACTGTTAACAGCACTTTTTTTTTGCTTTAATTTGCATTTGTAAATTAACTCAGCAATCCGGAAAAAAACAAGGTTCCATTTTAGTTTTTTTAAATATTTTTAATGGCTTAGAATTAAAATCACATTTGCCTGTCACATTTTTGGAGATGTCCGGTATAACAAAAACTAATTTTAAAATCTAAGAATTACTTTGTGATTTTCTAAGAAAATGGTGATTTACCAGGGGACGATTCTTAATGGCATGTATGCAGAATGATTATTTTTAATACCGCAAGTTATTAAGTTTTATACGAAAATTTGTAAATAATTATTATTAATTTGACGCTAAGAGACAATTTTGATCTCATAATACGAGTACATATATTTTAATAGGTATGTGGTTTTACTTCGTTACATAATTTTAAAATAACAATAATAATTGTAATTTGCTTATCCTATTTTATATCTAAATACCCGATTTTTTCCCGAAAATGTTTGCCAACTATGCCTTCTATACAATATGTCCACGGATAGAGATGATAAAAGTAGGACAAATTGACCCTCATTTTTAGAAATAGTATATTATTTTATATGGAGGAAAAGTAATACTTTTCATGGCGCGCTCGTGTTTAACAGCCGAACGGAGTGAGGCTGGTAATAGAGAGCAAGCCATGAAAAGTAACTTTTCCTCCAAATAAAATATACTGTTTTTTCTTCAAATGTCGACAAATTAATGCAAAAACGTCTCTTTTTAATAGTAATAATAATTATTATTAAAAATAAGTGGGTTCGCAAGGTGGCTTAGACCGGTGCGGTGTCGGTGAATAGGCTCAGGTTGTTGCTATAGTAATGTATCATAAAGCTGTCAGTGGACACTGTCAACGATAAATATATTTTTAAAATGGCGTCTTCGATTGCATTTTGATTCGGTATTGATAAGCAGTTATTGAGTAAGTTCGATTAAATAATAACCAATTTGTTCCTAAATTAGTGATTTTTAGAAATGTAGTCACAAATTGAGTGATAAATACAAATTTTAGTTTAATAACTCTTGAGTTGTTGACGCTTATTTTGTTGTTTGTTTGTATTGTATCTATGTTGCTATGACAACACTTTTACCTCCGCCGGCGGAAAAGTGAAAAGTAAAGCTCCGGCGGAGGAAAAACGAAACTTCACGGCCGCCTACACAGTCGAGTAATGACGGATTTACTGACGTTTGAAGAAAAAAGTTATTCTTGACAAAAGCTTCTGCTTCCTTCAAAGAATTGAATTTCACATAGACAAATTTGAATTCCTTTTGTACATGGTGTTCAAAAAATATGAGATCTTATCTTATCAACAAAAAGATAGTGTTACTTTATAAATTAAAAAATATTTCGAATTATTGAGCAGAATTTAATTAGACAATTTTAGCTAAATATTAAAAGTTAAGAATATATTGTGAATCTTATTGGTACTTTAAGCTAAGCTGCTCGTAAAATAAAACCGAAAATCATAGTTTTACCATAGTTTTTCGATTGCTACACTTTGAAAATGTATTGGCGGATTTTTATGAGCTTTTCAGATCCTGAAAGATTGTTTCATTGTGTTTCACTACAATGTGCTGCTTTGCTCTAACAAGTTTCTTAAATGGAGCCATCTACCAAAAAAAAATTTATTTAAAAATTAAAAAAAAAACATTTCTGTATCATTATCAAATTGCTGCAATTTGTAAATGAATTTTGAAACACCATTTCATTTGGACTTCACACCAGAACGCAGTATTATTGCTCTAACAATAATATTTGGATATTATGCAGAGTGGAGAAAAAACCAGCGCAGATTGAAAAAGTTAAATTATTTTTATTTACGCGCACGTTTTCGATAATTTATTTTGACAATCGATCGGCAAGCAACAATAAAATGTTAGAGCGGTTGCCTGGCAACGAAATGCCGTCTAAAAAGTCGCAAGCTTCCAAATAGAATAGTATAGTAGACGTTTCCCGGACCACAACAAATTGATTTGAGTTGCGCGCGCATCACATTGTCGACAAACACCATATCTTTACGGTTCAGGGAATTGCTTTCAAGTGGTCTCGTAGCTCAGTGGTAGGACGCCTAGTTTTGGATACGGCGGCCCGAGTTCGATTCCCGTCGAGGTTTTTTTTTATTTTTTCAAACTTATGTTTGTTTTTTTTTAATTTGCATTAGGTTTGTTTGGTTGCGCCCCGGAGCGAGCGGAGGGCCATGCGTGAATTGGCAAATACAAATCTAAATTCATGTGTCAACCAACAAAGTGATGCGCGCCAACTCTAAATCACTTTCATCTGGCCCGGGTAACGTCTTGTGGAATAGTATATTAAGAAGTTTGTATTTTACACTATTTTTTCTAAATTTTTAAGGAAAAAAATATACACTTTTGCAATGCCCCAGTAGCTCCAGGAATTTCTGGTCGGTAGCAAAGGCAGTAAGTAATAACTTTACAAAAACGTCTCTCACACCTTTGACAGACGGAGGCGGTATCACAGCGACTACAGCCAAGGAAAAAGCAAACATGCTCGCGAAAATGTTTTCTTCGAACTCCATCTTAACCGTCCCCCAAGGCAAGGCTCTCAACGGATTGCCTAACAAACTACCATCCTTCGGACTGCTTCTCTCTGCAGCTGTCTTGCCACTTGCCAGTTTTCTTAAGAACCACGCACGCCGTGTGCAAAGTATACTTTTCACACGAGGTTTGAAATGTCCAGTTTTCAAGAGCAGTTGTTAGTGCGTTTTTGTCTATTTTCAGGGCAGTCGTAGAAAAAATAGATTTCAACAGTATCAACACGCGTGTATTATTAATCGTTTTCTTAAAAATGTAAAGAGTGCTTTTCATGCGATTTTATAGGTGGTCTTGTCTTAGGAAAAATAGTGTACATTACTCGTGTGAAAGTACGTTTTCAAACTCTGATTAATTCCGTACTCGGCTATTATAACGCCTCGTGCTAAACACCCCCTCGTTTCGAGACTAGTAGTTTCAGCGCTTGTTATGTAATATACTACAAATTGTAAAATAATGCATCGAATCTTATATAAAATATTGTCAAAGGGGATTATTGCGACGCTTCCCATCACATATCGCAGTTTACTTGTTTGTAGTGATCCTCTTTGCTACAGGCGGCTAGGCACGAATTTCACTTTGGCTTTGACATTGTACGCATGCGCCTCTCCACAGCTAAATAACAAGTGGCCATTCGTCACCCAGGGTATTATTAAGGCTTTGCATGGCCATCCGCTCGCTGTGTTCGCTACGGGGGCTCAATCAACAAGAACTAACCAAGTGCTAACCAAAACTAACCCAAACTAACGCAAAATTAGGAAAAAAAGTAAATTAATAAAAAACAATAAACAAAACATCTGTGGCTATCGACGGGAATCGAACCCGCAGCGCAGGAATGACAGGCAAGCACTCTGCCCCCTACACCACCGAGGCGTTTTAGAAGTTTTGCTAGAACGTAGAGACATTCCTGATGCATGTCAATGACAAAAGCAATTGAAGATTGGCGCATGCGTACAATGTCAAAGCCAAAGTGAAATCTGTGCCGCTAGCCGCTTTACTCTTTGCTCTTTTAGGTTGCGTAGCTCAGATGGTGATGTAGAATAATAACTCGCTGACTTGTAAACTAATGTACGTATATTGATGCCCAAGTTTAGTATATGTTGATGACCATGTTTAACTATAATTTACCAGAAGAGCGTGAAGCGCATGACCATTCGTTGAGGACTGATTGGACGCGACCTATTTGGTTCCCTTGAGGCAATTTGAGATTCCCAAGAAAGTACTTTTAGTTTATGTTAAATTTAAATGATCTAATCCGTTTACTTTAATTTAGGTTCACTTTTCTTTGAATAACTTTGTTTACTTTTTCATTGACGTAACTTAGGGAGGTGTGAACTTGACCAGTAAGTGTTTGCCGTTGAGGTACTACGAACTGGACCAAGGTGTCGTTTACTCGGTTTGCACGTTCTTTTATACTAAATTGGTTGAAAGTTTACTGATTGTTTTTAAAACATATTTAGATAATATATATAATAATTTTTAAGCGTGTAGGGCTGTGTACGTGCAAATTGCGTATTGTACAAATAAAAGGTGCCCATCACCGTACCCCAGAAGCCTGGAATTTACCAAAATAGGCCAATATTTTCGCTTAGATTTCTTAGCAAGAAATGAGTCACCATCTTTATATAGGCTGTTCTTTAATGACGTGCTAATATTTCAGGGTGTGATGCCTCACGCCATCTCATAAAGAAAAGTGTATATAGACATAATATGTCCACAACTTTTGCTTCAGAGTATTGATTTTTTTTTTAGATTATTATATTCTAACATCTCCGAAAGTTCTTTAGATATTATCATTGTATAAAAAGAAATATTATATTCTTTTTTGGTATGCGTTATGTAGGAGGATATAAAAGCACATATTTTGGTAGGAAAAGTCATTCAATTTCTCCACCAGTGGCGTTCCTGCAGACATGTCTTCTGATACTTTTTACAAAAAAAGTGATACGCCATTGACATTTTTCCATGTGGATATTTCTTCCGATTAGCGTGGGTCAATTCTACATAGAAACAGTCTACTGCGTTTTTCTCGTAGGATGCACCGTTCTTGATTAAAGCAATTAAATGAATGACTTGCTAATATTTGGGGTGTTATTCCTCAGGCCATTTTGTAAAAAAAGCCCATATGAGTCTACAACGGCTTAAATTTATTAATTTTTATCTACATGGATAATAATTAGTGGCTGTTCGTGTTTTTTTCAGAGGGAGGGCACAAAAAAAAAATTGGGTAAAAAATTACCATTTATTACCATTATTCTTACCTTTAAATAAATGGTAAGTTTTTAATTTATTTCTTATTTTTTGTACTCGTCATATGAAAAAAACCGATCCATAACTTAATAATAAATGTAGAGGGTGTTCCAACGATGACTGAACCTGTATTTTTAAATAGCTTTTTTATGTATTTTTTTCTGCAGAATTCAAAAATTGAACCAAAAACAAAAGATTTACGTCCTTGATTAATTGTTTTTTAAATGGAACACCCTGTATATTACTGCATTTTTTGACTCTCTAAAGAAATTTAAGCACATTTCGTCTATAATATCTTATACCTATCTTTAGCAGTTTACGAAATATTGACAGTTGAAAGTCTGGCATTTTGACACTTTGACTGGTTTCGGTTAATTTTATCCGCGGCTTAAATGCGACGTTACTCTTATTCGATAGCTTATGAAAACCTAAGATTGGAATGTGCAAACCACTTTCTTTGATCTCGTGCGGTTTTGATTTTAGAACCTGTCAAAGTGTCAAAATGCCCGACTTGTATACAGTGTGTCCAAAAAAGTATGCAACATATGGGAAACTTCTTTATTATTGGATTCTCAGAAAATTTTATTCTTCATAAAAGTTGGTGCTTGCCCTAAAACAGTAAACCAGTATTTCAAATTTTACAAACTGCTTTTAGTGCGGACGCAAATGTCATTTTTCCGAAATCGCGTCAAGAGTAAAGTACCTTAATTTAAAAAGATACAGCAAAATCTTATAAGGAAAAGTTCTTCCAAATTAAAAAAGTAATTTAAATACGAAGTTTGAGTTAAGTACATCAATTTTTAATTTCCCTTCTGTTTCTCGATTTTTTTCTCAAACGTTACACCATCGGTGAATGCTTTGTTCTTTTGATATTAGTATAATTGCCAAGCAACTTCAAAATTTATTTAAAGTAGACATTAGTTACATAGTTGCATAATGTTTCAGTTTTTACAGAGATAAAAGTCAGTTTAAGTATCAGTGTGTTGCAAACACATTTAAACAATTTTGGTCCAAAATAATTATCCATAATAATTATTACAAAATACAATTGGAATGACTGACTCAATAATAATTAATTTCATATGTCAGAGCGAAGTAAAATTATTGCTATTTATTTGTTTTTATTCCAAATGCATGGCCTACTCTTCAAGACCAAATATTTTATATGGCTTTTTAGGATACTTGGGCATATTTTACTCATCGGGTGCAAAAGATAAATAAATTATTAGTTGTTTTACATAAAATGAAAAGAGTTAGGTCTATTCATGATTTTGAGTGGAAAAAATTTTGAATCAAAAGTGTTTAAATGTGTTTGCAACACACTGATACCTAAACTGGCTATTATCTCTGGAAAAACTGCAACATTATGCAACTATGTAACTAATTTCTATCTTAAATAAATTTTGAAGTTACTTGGCAAGTATACTAATAACAAAAGAACAAAACATTCTCCAGTGGCGTAACGTTTAAGAAAAAATCGAGAAAAAAAATTAAAAATTAAAAGTTTATGTACTTAACTCAAATTTCATATTTAGATTACTTTTTTAATTTGGAAGAACTTTTCCTTATAAGATTTTGCTGTATCTTTATAAATTAAGGTACTTTACTCTTGACGCGATTTCGGAAAAATCACTTTTGCGCCCGCACTAAAAGCAGTACGGAAAATTTGAAATACCCATTTACTGTTTTAGGGCAAGCACCAACTTTTATCAAGAATAAAATTTTCTGAGAAACCAGTAATAAGAAAGTTTCCCATATGTTGCATACTTTTTTGGACACACTGTATATTTCTTAAACAGCTAAAAATAGGTATAGGATATTATAGACGAAATGTGCTTACATTTCTTTAGAGAGTCCAAAAATGTAGTAATATACAGGGTGTTCCATTTAAGAAACAGTTCATCCATGACCTAAGTCTTTTGTTTTTGGTTCAAATGTTTTTTTGGTTCAGTTTATGAATTTAGCAGAAAAAAATACATCGAATGGATATTTTGGTTTGTTTCAAAAATACAGCGAAGGTCAAAAATAAGCCCCTGTTCAGTCCTCGTACCCCGTTTACAGTTATATGTTCATATAGACTTTTGTTCAGAAAATGCCCTGAGGAATCTCACCCTCAAATATTAGCACGGCATGAAGGAATATGTGTTCAAAAATAATTCCTCAGCACTGCTAAATGAATAAATGTTAATTTGATTATTTTAATCAAGAACGTCCTATTGGAAAAATGCAAGAGACCGTTTTTATATAGAATTCACAGGCTAATTGAAAAAGAAAGTTCGCATAGAAAAATGTCAGTGGCGTATCACTTTTTTCTGTAAAAATATTAGAGCACCTGTCGGCAGGGTTTTGTATCCTATTAACATGTGCTGAAATTGAAAATAAAATCTAAAGTAATTTCGGAGGTATTGGAAAATAACGATCTTAAATCAAATTTAACAGTTGAGAAGATATGTTCAACATAAAATGATATGAGGAGACACACTTTGAAATATGAGCCCGTCATTTAGGAACACCCTGTATACATGCACATACTTTACACTGTCCTTTAGATTTTGACGAATTTAAAAATTCTTTAAACAATATTTTTTAATCAAATATCTCGAGAAGTTAAAAAAGAAGGGGCATATTTGTTTACCTCTACGAGTGGCGTGCATGGAGCCAATGTAAAAGATAATTTTATAGAAAATATTAACGCAAAATTTTTTTCATACGGCAGCTTCTGCTTTGACTTTAAAACTACATAAAAGTGATTTCTGGTGTGTTTTTTGCTAAAATCATAAGTGAGAGAAAAAGTTAACACTCTTTTGCTTCGTTCCTTATATAGTTTTTAGTTAAGAGCAGTTAAAAATGATGATATAAATGTAAAATGTCAATATCTGAGTAAGTCTTCAAGTCGTTTACAAGCTACAGAGTATTCAAAAATGTGTCTTTTTTATAACGCTGTTTTTCAAAATCCGCTCACTATCAAAAAAAACATATAGGAGCAATTTTTTGTAGTTTTGGCTTATATACGTATACTCTATATACGCAACTAATAGAGGTAAAGCTATGATCATATGCAAAAAAAATCTTTTTTACAACACTAACTTGTGCCGGACAACAATGATTTAAATTTAACAATTTTCGAAAAACTTAAGAACAATTGATTTTCTAATATAACTTTATATATTAGACTCTTATATAGCACTGTATCTTTTAAACGCAAGAGTATAGGTCGTAAGTGTACGTGAAGTTTTCTACTTATTTTCTGCTAAAAATCTACTGATTAAATTTGAGCTATAAAGCAACCCACACTTTTTTTTATTTGAGAATATTCTGGGAATCTAGGAAATTTTGCTTGATTAAATATTATGATAGGTAATTTCCAAAATAGGGATAGTTTGGACATTGTTTAGTATTATAAAGACAATGGTTTAGGTCAGTTAGAGGCATCACGCACCAGCTTTGATCAAGAGTAAAATTTCCTAGCAAATTATGAAAATTTCGTAGGAAAGTCCTATATTTGCCGTAAAACTTTTTCACTACCCTGTATATAGTCTAAAGCAACGTTTATACGTAGTTTTATTAGTACGGCGCCTAATGTAAACAATATAACTTCAACTACATTAGTTTTACACATCATTACATCTTTCAGCTGCCTATTGATTGAAAGTTTCTAGGTATTTTCCTGTAGGGTTGCCAATTGGCAAATCATTATCCCATATACGGACTTTAATATACATTTTGAAATAGTTTGTATGCTAAACGTAAAAATTGCTCGATTAAGTATTAAGCTGCTTTTTGGAGCCGCAAGGGCAGCCACTATCTTGAAATTAGTAAAGTAAATTGTCGTCTAAATTAGAGGTGGATATTTTGATCTCGCTCCATGGCAACACTGGTTCAGGGTTAATTTCGCGCCCATGGGCAACATTGGTTCAATGTTAATTTCAAATTTAGTAATTCTTCATGTTGCTGTGTTTGAGTCATAATTGTCACGTGACTTACTTGAGATGATTGATTTTGTGATCACTTTGATAGCATTCACAAATATTCAAATCTTGTTTGCAATAAAGGAACCTTTATAGGTAAACGAAACGTAGACACTGCTACGTTGATCCTCATATTAAGGCTATAAGGAGAATATTTTAGAAACTGGATCGTGCTTTTCCAGAATGATTGTTACGTAAATTTTTTTTGTTGTCAACCTGGACAGAAATTTTAGATTCGTTCCTAAGTCTACCCAAAAAAACCGAATATTAAAATAACGATAATATGTTTGCTGAATCCGTTTTAGTTTGGACCAAAACCTATTGTCGTTCTTCACCCAGAAGTCAACAGACACAAATAAAAATGACTGACATGAAGGAATTGTTTTCTTTTGAAAAGCTTATGCAACATTCAAGCAAAAGTAGTCATTCGATTATTATTTTTTACAAAAAATTGCATGATGCAAAAATATTTTTAATTTCATCAGTTTATTTGGATTTAAAAAAATGCCTTTTCAACACTTAGTTCTTCGGCAAATGCTTCCGGAGGTAGAAGAGGCTCCGTATAATCGTTTGAGGTGCCTCTATGCTGCGCTTAAATGTATCTTCAATTTAATCGTCCGCGATAAGAGTGAATATATAGTGCAATAATGTGTTTTGGTGTTAAAAATCTGAGTAAAGGAATAACTAAAGCATAGGTAAAAATAATCCCTTTACTCTACTAAACCAAACTAACTCAAACTAAGAAAAAATACAACATAATATAAAATAGGGAACGTGGGTCACTTACTTTATACGTTACACAAATGTGTGACGCCAATTAAATAAATTTGACTTTAATTAAGTCTTGGTCTTTCTGATATCTGGTACTTCATATTTTATTGATGAGAAAAATATATTTGGTTGTCCCAAATCTAGCTACAAACTATGATAAATAATTTTAAAATAGATTGTTCTCTAACCTATGTAAATCTAGAATCAAATAGCCAGTGCGTAATGACAAATAATATGCTATACATATCAGCCAGTTGCCGGTCTTTTCTAATAACTGAAATTTTAAATAACTCGCGGTTTTTTTTAATTTTTTTAGGTTGCCAAAAGCATGCACTTGCAGCTTGCAGTGGCCATTTTGCGTCTAAGCTTCAGACGTCTATTTAAATTTTAGAAGTTCATGACGTTGTGAATCAAATAGTTAGAGCTTACTTTGTATTAGATCGTTTTGCGTTCAGAGCTGCACGTTGTTCGAATCTAATTGTTGGCTCGAAAAACGGGCGAAAGAAGTAACAGTTTTTGAGGTGAAAAATTCTATTCAACACAAAAATTCACAGTCTTTCGCACATATACAATCGGGAGAGGGGGAGGGGGACATTGAAAATGATTATGTTTGGGTTTGGAACCTTCGGCAACATGCACTAAAACGGAGTTTTATCCACAATATCGAAACGGGAATAACTTATTGAAGTGCGGTCACTCAACAGAGGTGCTGTCAACCCCATAAAACATTTTTACGGCATAACCGCCTCTGACCGCCCCCAGCTGCCGCCCCAATTTGGAAAAATTGAAATATACAGCTGATTTTTGGGCAGATTTGATGCGGTCACTTATCAGGGGTGCGCTCAACACAGAATAATATTATTACGTCATGACCGCGTCTGACCGCCCCCTCCTGCCGCCCCAATATCGAAAAATTGAAATAAACAACTGACTTTCTGACAGATTTCATGCGGTCACTCATCAGGGGTGCGGTCAACACAGCATAACATTATTACATCATGACCGCGTCTAACCGCCCCCTCCTGCCGCCCCAATATGGAAAAATTGAAATATACAACTGATTTTTTGGCAGATTTGATGCGGTCACTCATCAGGGGTGCGGTCAACACAGAATAACATTATTCCATCATGACCGCATCTGACCGCCCCCTCCTGCCGCCCCAAT
>MU182834.1:80317-93000 GCA_016904865.1 Pissodes strobi
ATTTCATCATGACCGCATCTGACCGCCCCCTCCTGCCGCCCCAATATCGAAAAATTGAAATATGCAACTGATTTTTTGGCAGAATTCATGCGGTCACTCAGCAGGGGTGCGGTCAACATAGAATAACATTATTACATCATGACCACGTCTGACCGCCCCCTCCTGCCGCCCTAATATCGAAAAATTGAAATATACAACTGTTTTTTTGGCAGATTTCATGCGGTCACTTATTTCATAATGTCAATATAATGTGATAGTCATCATCAGTGTCATTCTGACATTACTGCCATTCATTACTCGCCAATTCATAACTCAACACATATTTTACAATGTGTTATGGATTGGAAATAAAAATTTAAAAAAATTGTGAATGCCAAAATTACTATTTCTTATATTTATATTGTAATATTGCGGACAGTGGATTTCTTAGCGGAACAAAATACCAATGTTTTTGATAAATCTTTAACTAAATATTAATATCGAAAGGCCTAAAAAAGAGGCGTGTTATCTGCAGTGGGCACTTGTCCCGCTTTTTATTTGTCGAAATCTGCTCACGTTATATTAAGACCATCGCATACGACACTCGCCTATGGCTTGTACCATACCTTTCATGCTCGTGTCTTAATAGCCATAATTAAATGCTCATTGCATAATATAATTTTAATTTATCTTGCATTTTCGAACCAAGTATTTGGCAGGCAGCGTTCAGTAACAATCATAAAACATTGGTGAGTTGTTGACATTCTTGAAGTAGTGATTACGCAAAACCTGTGTGCTGTTTCGAGGACCAAACAATAGTAGAAAAGTATATTTATTTCCAAGATAAACTCGAGGCAAGAATAATATACTAGGGAACTCGACGTAAAGAAGCTATGCGTGGCGACTGTGGCGAGCGCGTGACTCGATCAACCCTTCCACTTCTTCGTATTAATCAATAGCCGTTCGGCAAAATAGGAAGGAATATGGCTGGGCGTGACGCGACCTGTTTTCAGACGTCACAGGGTACAGGGTTGTAGTAGGTAGTCAGGCGCCCAATTAGATACGTAGTTACACGCAATTATTCTGTTTATTTCATGTTTGCTTCTCTATTGTATTCTTGTTTAGGTTATTGTTCTGGTCATTTAACATCCCTACAACACAAAATGTCTACTACCAACACTGCGGATGAAATCAGAAATACCGTTGACTTGAGTCTACCTAAAAAGGGATATAAGAAGAGTTCTTTTAATGTCGAATTTAAGGAAGTAATTGTAAACGTCTGCAAATGCGAGTTGAAAAAAATCCCTGAGTTAATTATAGATAAAACTGTAGGAAAAGCCGCCAGTGAAATTGGAGTGTGTCATGCCTCTGTATGCAGTGTAATTGCAGAGACAAACCAAAATCGCAATAGGGGCTCTTGCGGGAAAAGAATATTATTTAGAAATGAAATGCCTGCTATAGATAAGGTTTTGAGAGGAGTTAATGACGATACTGAGTTGCCAAATTTTAAATGGTCAACATTTTATGATTTGTTGAAAGAATTAAATCTTAAAGGTCAAAAACGTAGACGGAATAGTATACTAACGGATATGGACGAAATTATAGTGTGCAGAAGAGAGTATGTAACGAAGATCAAGTATTACAGACACAAGACGGGCAAAATCTACTCCCTAGATGAAGCGTGGGTAAATGCAGGTTACACAAAATCAAAAGTTTTTGGTGGACCAAATATTACCATCATCACGGAAGGCATTTTTGGATGAACTATCAAGGGGGTTTAAAAATCCTACAGGTAATAAAACAATTTAATTTAAAAAATGTATAGGTCTAAGTTTCTCATAAATGTGACGTAATTTTTACAGTTCTCGAAATGACAACTTTAAGATATAGACATACAAAATCTAAAGAGCATATTCTTTTAGGAACAGCTAACGGCTTATAATCTGCAATATTGTAGCGTAGAAGGTTTCGTTCAAGATGACTTATGGTGTCTTGAATAAAACAAAACAGGCGATTATTAGAAATGAATAGTAAATCATTCGAAAACTGGTTCTCAGAGATTTTACCTAGAATTGAAGAGCATTCGGTAAATCAATACTTTGTTTGCCTCCTTACCGCTATCGGATCAACAACATTGAGCTCATATGAGTTGATACAAATAATTTTGTTGCTGAACATAACACCACTTTCAAATTTTAGGATGTTAGAAAAATTTTTAATAACGCATTACAAAGAATTACACTAAAAAAGTGGCAAACATATTATATTCAAGGAAAAGTGAAGACTAAAATGTCGGAGCTGGACAACATCATAAGTGCAAATCGAACCTTTTATTATTAATATAATCGACGAAAGCACACCGAACTCATCGAAGTAGTTTCATACTTATTGAGCAAATATTGTTATCTTTTTCACTTTTTTTTTAAAGTGATGGTATTCCCATTCCCAACTGCTATTTTCTCATAAACCATTAATCAAAGAAAATACTTCATTAGGTACTTTTATTTACTTATTTTTTTCGTCTTTTCCAGATACTTCAATCTTATATATTTGTGGTTTGGCGACCTCATAGTTCTCCATTTTTAGATATCTTGCAAATTTTAGCAAGGACAACAGTAGTTTTCTTATGCCACAACTTTGCCAAGAGGACAATTTAATGAGAAATGACAAATAAAATTGTTTTTATTTTCTTGTATATTGTGTTTTAGTTAATTTCTTATTTGAGATACATTATCAACTTTCTGTTTTCAATGATATATCATATTTATAAAATAATGGTTTAACGTTATTGCCCTTTGTGCGGAGTTAAAATGGGCTTTTCCATTTTCCGCTTGGATGAAGATGTCACTGGTTCATTATCGTAGTTAGTGCACAATAAAAAACAATTCAATGCATTTTAAATTCACTATTTATTCAACATAATAAAAAAGGTACCGCACAGCGGTGAAATAAAAAAAATGTGTTAGACAGAGCCTAATGCCCCGCGTTCTTTGTTCGGTGACTATACCGGGTGGTGCATCATGGATGGAAACATAGGAAATTCCATGCAAATTTGAAACTGTCCAAATATATGCTCCCCTTTTGACTTCAGAGCAAAGTTGTAAGGAGATTTTTTCAAGGTCTCTGTATGGTAAATACAGATGCGAAATTTGAACAATTTTGGACAAGCCGGACTTAACTTATTTAAATAAAATTACAGCTATTTTTTTATTAAATTTCAACAGGTAATACTGCAAACACCAGCATTAATTAAACTTGTCAACCTATGATTTGTCACTGTCAAAAGTAATTTGAAAGTATTAGATTTTAGATTTTTTACTAGTAATAATTTATTATAATTATTATGAGTTACACAATAGAAGAAAAAGTCACTATGATAAAATGGTACTATGCGGGGAATAGCTTAAGTATTGTATCTGATATGTTTTCCGTTCATTTCGCTGATAGGCCCATTCCTACCAAGTCGGCAATACAAAAAGTTATTACTAAGTTTGAGGCGAAAGGCACTGTAATAAACAACTGTAAATGCACAGCACAGAATCATGAGAGAGCTGAAGAAATCGATGAGAACCTGGGCCTTAACTTCATTTTCTCCCAAGGGCAAGGGCAAGAGGTAGAAAAACATCACACCACAATACTGCGAACTTTGAAAAAGCATAAATATCATTCATATAAGTATTAGAACCATCAAGAATTGCTAGAAGGAGATGAAGAGCGAAGATCACTTTTTTGTTTTGAAATGATGGAGCGAGCTAACAACGACAGATATTTTCTACAAAATATTTGCTTCTCAGGCGAATGCACGTTTACATTAAATAATGAGCCGAATATACAAAATTATCGGTACTGGAGCCTACAAAATGAACATCGTCTTGCATGCACTCGAACCCAATACCCCCAGAAAGTGAATGTTTGGGCAGGAATTTTTGGGAATCGAATCAATGGACCTTTTTTTATTGACGGAGATCTTACGGGTCCCACATATTTAGATCTTCTTCAAAATCAAATTGGGCCCGTACTGGAGGAAGTCGTTGATGAAAATCAGGAGATTTGGTTCCAAATGGATGGTTGCCCGGCCCACAATTCGTTTGTGGTACGTGAATATCTAAATAATGCCTTTAATGGGCACGTTGTCGGTCCAAACTCATCAATTAATTGGCCAGCTAGGTCTCCTGACCTCTCACCAAACGACTTCTTCCTCTGGGGGCGTTTAAAAGATATTCTTTATAAAAGTGTTAAGTGTGAAAATTTAGAACAGTTAAAATATTCAATTTTAATGCAGTCTGAAAGAATTTCCCAGTACCAACTCGCTAATGTTCGTAGAGAATTTTACGATCGCTTAGGATATTGTTTAGCAGCAAATGGCGAATTATTAGAACAATTAATTAAAAATTAGCAAAATTCCAAACGATTGTGCAATTTTCTTAAAATAAAATTATTAAGTTTGACTGTAAATTTTTATAAACAATTGTTGTCTATTTATTTTTATACACCCTCATATTTTCTTCCCCTTTTAGCAATTCTTGATGATTTTTATACTATTTAATAGGTTTATTTGTAAGTAAAATAATTCGTTTTCTATTAAAAAATCCGTTTTGAAAATAATGTTAATTTTACTCGAAAATATTAGTTAAGTCCAGTGTATAATGTATCTGAAGCAGAGAGAAATTAATAATTAATTTCTCTCTGATCTGAAGATTAAAAAAACCTACCGTTTGCAAATTACATTTGACATTGACAAATCATAGGTTGACAAGTTTAATTAATGCTGGTCTTTACAGTATTACCTGTTGAATTTTAATGAAAAATTAGCTGAAATTTTATTTAAATAAGTTAAGATCGGCTTGTCCAAAATCATTCAAATTCCGCATGCGTATTTACCATACAGATACCTTGAAAAAGCCTCCTTACAACTTTGCTCTAAAGTCACCAGGAGAGCAAATATTTGGGCAGGTTAAATTTGCATGGGATTTCCTATGTTTCCAATCACGATGCACCACCCGATATATCGACAACTCTCGGCGAGACTCGAGAGCTGAATTCGGCTAATACAAAAGTTATAGACTAAACAAAATTATGGGTTTTTTTTAAGTAACAAACATGCTTGTGTGCTTTAATTTTCGAGACAAAGATAAGTTGATACCAATAGTACGGATGTTTATTTTTATAAAATGAAACTCAAGAAATTTATTAGAAAGGCAATAAAGATACTGTTACTTAATACTAAGATGAAATATAAAATAGAACGTAGTTCTAAACACCCTTCAAAATGCGGTCCTGTTAAGTATTACCTGCCACCTGTACGGGGTGCGTGGCGATTTTATGTAAGCGGCGTCGGCGTGCAATTGTTTACACTTAGTTTATTTTGGAAATAAATAGACTGCAGTATTAGGAATAGCCCTAGGACCACTGCACAACCCATAAATTAGAGAATAATGGTGTTATTATAAACACTGCGGTATCAATTTGAGAGGTGATGACAAGAGGTGATTTCTAAAAAAGGAAGAAAAGCTGAGAACGTTTGGCCTATAATAGTTAGATCGAGAGATAAATGTGCCCTTGATACGTTGTGTTTCATCCTGACAAATTACTACTGATTTATTTTTGTTATTAGTTGTTAAAAGTGTTTACTATAAAATGTCTTTTTCACTACCGAGAGCTATAAGAAACTCACTAACGTGGCTTCCAACGGAGGAGTATTTAAATATAATTCTTAATGAAAATTTAGAAACTATTTCGTAAGTATAGAAATCTTTGTTTTACTTTATATTTTTTAAGTGTGCAAATCTGACATAGGTACCTCACAGTAAAGAATGTTGCGTATAATACAGTACACGTGACAGAAGTGAATACTTCTATATTGCGATTGCTATTCTAGGATGTTCGGACTGTTCGGAGTTTTATTCATTAGTTTCCATGTGCTCGTAGTCTAAGATTATTCTGTTAATGTGGTTGCCTATATTAAATAGTGTTTTTACACAACACGAAAATTTCATAAGCCACGTCGTGACACGAGACGAAAACATAAACCATGTCGTGACGCGGCCTTAAAAAATCACTCTCATGAAACCAAAGAGGTATTCACTTCAAAAATTCAGTGTTTAATATGTAGTATAGTCAGTATCCCCTGTCACGAGGGAGACCCGGGTTCCATTCCCGCCCGGAGAGCCAAAAAAATACCTAGTAGTTATTGTAGTTCTACAATAACGACCGTGGAAATACTACTGCGTTGTCGAAAAGTGTCGTAAAGTGCACCAAGTGTGCATGCTTCGATACCTGGATAACGTTGACGCTATAAGCCATATAACAGGTCACGGTACCCTCACGCGAGATTTCAGTTCGTAGTGCATTTGTGAATGCATGTGATTTAATGACCTGCAATTGGCAAGTATATGGCCATCCGCTCGCTCCGGGGCTCTGGAAAAGGAAACTAACCAAGTGCTAGCCTAAGCCATACCCAAGAAAAACCCAAAAATCAAGAAAAAAAAAATTATTAAAAAAAAATCAAAACCGACGGGATTTGAACCCGGGTCGCCGAAATGAAAGCCAGCCCTGCAGACCATCTGCTAACTTACAAAGAACTGGTTGCATCGCGAAGGCATGCGTCACCTCACGTAGCTAGCCAATCACGCGCCTCTTATTCACAAGTGCACTATGAACTCAAATCTCGCTACCCTCACAGATATATTATAGGCCTTAGCTTTTAGTGGCCTGTGGCCGTTCTTATCGGAGAGCATTTATAAGTAAAATCTAGAATGATTTGACTACTAGGTATAACATAATTTGAAATAATTCAGTCTCATTCATGTTTATATTACAAAAAAACATGAGATATTCCCACTTAGAACTTGTTTTACATATCGAAAAATAAAATATGAATATGTGTTTTAGATTTCCTCCTGTCAGACCAAAACCAGGTGAAATATTTATATACCTTAACCCTGACCACTGTGAAGATTGGAAAAGTGATCAGCACAGATGGAGGAATAAAGGCAACATGAATATTCCACGTTCTAATCCAAAACTTCACTGTGTTTATTATCAATCATACTGTGGCGCAAATTATTTTAGAAGGGCATATCTTTTATACCCTCCTAAAAAAGAATCAAGAGTTTTGATTCATTACTTAGGTGATATTGACTCAGTAGAACATGAACCACATGGAAATAGAATATTTAATTTGCAAAAAAAACACGTTATGACGGCAAAATCTCAACTAGACCAGCAAAAAAAGCAATTAAAACTTCCTCCCAATAAAGTGTACAAAGATATAATGTCCAAACTAGATATACATCCAGCTTTGTCACCAGTAATGCTTCCAAAAAATAGGAAGCAAGTTACTAATACTATTAATAATGAAAGGGAGCGTCGGCTTGTATCAACAGATGATATAATAGGGTTGTATGTATTAAATAATGAATTAGACGGATTTGTTGAGATGTTAGAACTTTTACCAGATTTTCTTACAATTTTGTATGCGAAAAAATCGTTAGAACTATTCGAAAATATTGTAAATAAATCCTTAATACGGATGTTTTATGACACAACATTTAATCTGGGGGATTTTTTTGTCTCAATTTTAAGCTATCAGCATATGTATTTTGATCCCTCACCAGTTATCCCTTTATTTTATCTATTACATCATAGAAAAACAGAAAGAGTGCATACTGAATTTTTTAAGCACATTAAACAAAAATGTCCTGTAATCAACGGACTTATTATTGTAACTGATCGAGAATTGGCGATAAGCAATTCTATTAAAACCACTCTCGAAAAAAGTCAGCACTTTTTCTGTTGGAACCACCTTCAACAAGATGTCAAAAATTGGATCAATAAACAGGACAAATTTGACATTGCTGACATTAAAGTATATGTGAATCATATATGGGATCTTTTGGATTCTGACGATATTAGTAGTTTTAGTGAAAAACTGAATGAAATGTACAAGCATTGGACTGAACAATTTAAATCATATTTTAATAAAAATCTTATGCAGGACATTTTGACGAGCACAAAGTGGAAATGAATAAAAAGTAATGTTTACACTGCAAGATCAGGAATAACTACAAATGCGGCTGAAAGCCTTAATGCTGTATTAAAAAGATTTTTGGGAGAAAATGAAGTTAAGGCTCAGGTTCTTACTCTAACGCTCTATCAATTAGACTTGTATTATCAGAAAGAAATATGTAGAGGCCTCTGTAACATGGGCAGTTACAATCTGAAAGCAGACTACCAAATGTATTGTTTAGATCCTAGTGAGGTAGATTTTCCTAAATCTAATATTGATCTAGAAAATATACCCTATGTTTTCACCAATCGAGATTTTAGTAAATTAAGTACGAATGAAATTCCGTTTACCAACTATGGCATAGCTAAAATGTTACTTTTACAAAATAAAGTACGATTAGTACCAGAAGAGCAGGTGTTTATTGTATCAGGACTAAAGAATAAACATATTGTGAAGCTAAATCCAACAGAATCATGTTCTTGTAGTGCAAAAAGATATTGTCATCACATTGATGCAGCAAAAATGTCTATTGGTATTACAGAAAATCGGCATAAGAAGTTGAAACTTGCATCACTTTCCAAAAAAAAGCGTGGATATCGTAGTGGTAGAAAAAAAACCAAACGATTTATGTATTATTAAAGCGGCAGAAGACTCATTATTAACTAAATCGGCAAATATGTTTAAAAATACCCCAAATAAAAGTTTATTAGTACCGACTCGCGAACGGGGAATAACTAAAAGTAGATTTTTACCAATTAACAAAGTTATGAGTAATGAAGAAAATAATATTTTTTATACATCTACCCCTAAATCAAATGAGAAATTTAAACGGATATCTCAATATTCAGAGCCATCTGACCTAGAAATATCTTCAGAATCTCTTAACAAAATTGAAGTTAATAAAAATAGACAGTTTCTTGTTTTCGGCAGGCAAATTTATTTTAATGAACTTGAAATATTAACGAGTAAATCGCATATATCAACCGATCGCTATATATCAGATTCTATACTGGATATATATCCGCTGGTAATTTTAAACAATGAAGCATCCAACTTGAAAAATTTAAAAATTTATTGTGCGGAAACACTATTGCTGTCAAATTTTGAAACAAATGCGGCCAGTTTTTGGATTACTACCATAGAATACCAAATATTGGAATACGATGTCATAATATATCCGTATTATTTTTCAAATCATTTTGTTGTGATCATGGTTTTTAAAAAACAAAAACTTATATTATATTTGGATAGTTTAGGCGGAGTGTCAGTAAAACCGTTACGATTTTTGTTAAATTTATTTTCGATGTATGCATCATTCACTGTCACATCCTTTGACGCAAATGTGTGGCAAGTAGTAGCTTCAGATGACATTCCTATGCAAAATAATTCATATGACTGTGGAATGTATGTTTTAATGTCTATCGAAAGTTGCTTAAAACAAAACGTTGATATTTTTAAATATCACGATCGCAGCACAATGGATGAATACAGAAAAATTGTTAAAAATCATATTATAAAATTTATGAACAGCACGGAAAGAAATAGTAATAATGTATTTTATGAAAAAAACCCCATGTTTAATAAGCAAGAAGCAAAAGATTATTCTGATAATCATAAATATATTTTACTAGAAGAACGTAATTTTCGAATTCAAAAGCACCTATATCAAAATTCAAATACTCCAATAGATATTAAAAATTATCTCACAACTATTCTCAAAAATTATTGGGACGAAAACTCCGAAATTTGTAATTTTACTTTTTGCACTGGGCAAGATACAATGTTAATTTTATGTGAGTTGTGTCAGCATTGGTATCATTTTCAATGTGAGAATTTGGGCGAGGAAGTGGTACCATCATGCGCATATGTTTGTCACAAATGCAAAAAGTCTGAAAGGTAGTCATACCAAATTTCATAAAGCTTACCAAAGACAAACTAAAGATAATACATTAATAATACATATATAATATATATAAATAGGTATTATTATGTATGTTTGGTATTTTTTTTTTAAATTCATGTACTTACTGTTTGTTGTACATTGTTTTATATGGTTTGGTACACCGTTGTATATCTTCAGTCCATTATGAAATATGTTTTTTATCAAATTTTCTGTGTACAGTCCCTATATAATAGTTTTCTGCGTTTGTTGTATTTCGGTATGAATATTTTGAGTGAATACACAATATATACGTAAATTTTCTGCCAATAAATTATGAAGTTCTTTTGTATATTAAATATAAATATTAGAGTGTAAGTTTATTTATTGCTTGTCTGGCACTTAAGATTCCCAGGAGATCTAACATTGACAGTACCTACAGTTTAAAGTTATATTTGAAGCTTGGTTTTGTAATTTCTGTAGTTGTTGAATTTCATGATGTTTAAGGTAAATAATAATATGGAGGCAGTAATATAAATGTGGTTCTATAACTGTTTTGAAATAGTTATTTGTGTATTTAGAGCGCAAACTAACGGATTGCCACTTGAGAAATAATGTTACTGCGCGACGCGACGCGTAACGCGGAGCGCAGTAATCTTTCGAAAACGGCAATCTTACTTTGCGCTCGAAAAACACACAAAACTTTTTCTACAGCCGCGTTTTTAAATTAAATGCACATTTTCGCTATACTTATTCTGAAATTTGCAAAGGACTGTCAGTTTTGACATATTTTATTTGGGCTTCGGGCATATAGGCGTATTCTTTTTTTCAACGGTTGATTCACCGATTGCACCGGTTGAGCCATTTGGCGTTCTTTTATTGTTCGATGGGCTGTCGGTTGTATCTCAATCGTGTTCTTTTATTCCCGATGGATTAACGTATGGTTGCATCAGCGTCCACCGACTCGCCAAGTCGGTTGTTTCGGTGTATTATGGGGTGGAGCAACTTTCCTAACCTAATACAGTTGACATTTGTTTGTTTTGAATTTAGAATTTCAAATTTTGATACATAGGATCATTGTTTAGATTAATATAAACAATGATATAATGGACCGTCCGGTTCGGTGCAGAAATTCTAAAACTATATTCAATGAAAAATTAAGTGCGTAGGTATATAAGTTAAAAACCTACCTACCACGATTTAAAATCGTGTAAGTCATATTTCATAACAACGTTTTCAATGTAGAATGCAATTTTGTAGTGTTTTATGCGCCCCTTAGTTATTAATATAATGGATTCGTCATCATCATCCGAATCGGACTCGCTGGAATACAGTATTCTCGCTGCTAATAAAGCGACCGCAGCAGAGATCATTTTATATTATCAAAAACTTCTGCAAAAATGACAATTGAAATTATTGTTGTTTATATATAATTTAAACGTCAAAGTCAATCCTCAAGCTTCCATCAATGCGTTCTTATTTTCTCAGAACCGGTGTCCACCGATTGGTGACGACGGGACCCTAGAAATGTCAACCGTAAAAACATCGGTTCACCAATGATTGAATCCACCGGTGAATAAAAACATACGCCTTCGACTGTCATTTATTTATGTTCGGTTTCCATGACCATTCATAGCACACTCGACAGAAAAAGTGAGAAATTTCATTTCCATGTTCGCTCTAAAGCGAAAATAAGGATCCACGGCATTCGTCGATTTTGCGATTTCATTTCAATTTAGCAATTAGTTATTTTGCGCGCGGCTGTACAAAAATTAAAATTTTTGACCATACATTAGACTATTCCTCATACGGCTCAAATAATTTTTTCGTTATTTTTCACAGATATATTTGTAGCTTGATCTTTAAATGAAATATTGATCTAAGGTATTTAAATTTCCTTAGTTCTTCAATTTGAACTCCTATATATATTCCATTGTGTAGTAAGACCTCTTGGCAGCTGTAGGTATTTATTTTTAATTAGTATAAATTTAGTTTTATCAATATTTAATTAGTTCTTTATTTATTTATTCTATTTCTTGTTCATCTTTCCCAGTAATATATAATAAAGTGTCGACTGCAAACAATTGAATGTTACAGAGTTTAATCCATGTCACAATGTCATGTATCTATATAATAAATAAGTATGGTCCAGTACTGCACCTTGAGGTACCTCTTTGAGTTATTTCTGTGCATAAACAATCTGTAATGTTATACCTTGCTTTTTAAGTTGTATCTTCTAGATAACCTTCAATCCATTTTATTGCAGTTCCTTGCGTACATCTTGTTTTATTAATATTGTTTTATTGGTAGGTTGAAATGCTCGTCGAAAGTCAAGGAATAAAATTTTTATATGTTTTAGTACATTTTTGTTTTTTTTTTTACTGAATTGCTTCTTATTTTCGCCTGTGTGTCCAATACAATAATAGAAAAATATAATTAAAAAAAAAAATCTATAAATTTTTTTTTTCGTCTTCCTTTCCAAATAAATGTTACCTACCTAATATTAGTGAGTAAGTAAGTATTTTATTTTATTTATTACTAACCCAAACTACCTATAACTGCCTAATTTAATGTATTAATCGCATCAAATTTAAGTAAAAAGTCCCTAACATTTCAAATATTTCAATGTTAGGGTTGCAAAGTGGATACGATCCAGCTGTAGAACTAATTTAGAGTGTTTACTGTTGTAATACTAATAAGTTATGGTATCAAGCGGGCGACGCGCTATGTTAACCGCATCTCTGTTGACTGACGGCTTCAAAATTTTCTCAGATGCGGTCATGATGAAATAATGTTATTCTGTGTTGACCGCACCCC
>MU182834.1:118000-131907 GCA_016904865.1 Pissodes strobi
TATATGTGGACATGCATTTTACTGAAACAGTAGTATAATTCATTTTACTGAAACAGTGGTATAAATGCTTTACTATGTACGGTTAAATCAGTCTATAAATATGGCTTTCAAAGATAATTATGAAATAAAAAAATTCTTCGGGATCTTCTTCATTATGAGGCAATTCTGCATTAGAACACTATCCACTGCAGTGATGACAGCATTCCCGCGGGCCGGCCGCAGTATACAAACGCATCTCCACATCCGGATATGCACGCATCCCTAATTAGGTTCAGTAGACTCGGCGGGGCAGCGAGCAGGTCGGAGCAGTGTGGCACAAACCGCGCTGCGTAGTCCAGTTTTCTCCAGTCATACTTCGTTGCGTTGTCAACCGAGTCATCAGAGCAACAGCGAAAAACTACGGGGAAACGGTCAGAATGAAACAAACTGGACCCGCCTTCTGAAGCCTGCACTCGAATAAAGAGGGATAAGGGTGCTACAGGACCCCGGAGATGCAGATACCTTGACCAGTATAATAGCCCGACCTTTGCTATAGCTGCAACAGACACGGATATTCTTGCCCTGCTTGTCCAGCGCAGAAAACCTACCCAGAAGTTGTGATTTTTCGATAAAGGGACCTGTGGAAGAGGCACAGAACATCGAATTGATACAGGAGCACCTTGACAATGTGAAGTCAGCCATTCTCTTTGCTCATGTCTTTTCCGGCTGTGATACAATGCCAGCAGTTTTTGGAAAAGGAAAGGCATCAACATTGAAAATTCTCCAGGGCAACGAAGTTGGAGTTTTTAATAAGCCCGGAGCAGATTTGGAGAGGATCGTCTCCTGTGGTAAGAAATAACTTCTTGCTTTATACAGAGGAGCCAAATATGCCACTCTAGATGACCTTCGCTACACCCTCTACATCAAGTGTAGCCGCCACGCAAAAGCTAGATGCTGACTTGCAGCTGAAAACTTTGCCCCCTGCAGCTGCTCGACAACATTCATTGCGCGTGCACCTGCAGGTAATTTGAAGAAAAATAAAAGGGTAAAGCATTCTGCATTAGTAAAATATTAATTAGGTTGATATTTTTTAAGTTCAAGAATGGCTTGGGACAGGGACAAAGCTGGACGCAACGAAGTACGGCTGGAGAAAACTGGACAACACAGCGCGGCTTGTGCGCTTGCCCTGTCGAGTCTCTTGAGCCTAATTAGGTGTGCGTGGAAGTCCAGATGTAGAAATTTATGTGGATGCGGGTCCGAGGGGATTGAACACAGTAGTGGAGAGTGTTCATGCAGAATTGCTTCATAATGAAGAAGACCCCGACAACCCAGATGTCGTTTAGAGTAAATTTAATTTTTTTTATTTCATAATTATTTGTGAAATTGTCTAGTCATGGTATTTCTAGCCATACTGATCTAACTGTACATACACGCTTTTATACTACTGTTTCAGGAAAATGTATGTCCACATATCTTTTAAATATTAAGTGGTACTGCTATATTTAATATGAATATTTATACTGATTAAATATTTTCAAGGGCTGATGTGCCCTTATTTCTCTTAAAACAACTCAATTATCCCATTTTCATTTCCTTTAAAACCGCACGCGTACCTTCGCGCAAAGACCAGTGCACGTGCCTTCACACGCACACGGACACAAGATGCGCGTCAGTGTGAAAACTGATCAGATAAGCCCCTTTTGCTCAGTTTTTTAGCCATTTCCGGAGAATTTTTCCCCATTGGGAAAAATTATCATTTCCGGGTTGAAAAATTACTTCTTCTTAATAAAAATATGTTTGATGAGATGACCGCTTGGAGCCGTGAACGCCAATTTCACTTTCTACTAGTTTGCATTAAAATTATTGTAATATCTCCATTGGCTCTTGTAAATTTTCCAATGCGGGGATTTTTGGGGACTTTGTTTCCGATGATAAGGTACTGTCTTAAGAACCCAAATCAGTCGTCAGATGTTATGAATAATTTTTTCTGCGATACCACATCCCTCGGCAACCTAACTTTTCTAGTTTACGCCGGAGGTAAAATAGTGGGGGGGCGAAACGGCAATCGCACCATGTGCGCGCGCGGCAACATGCTTTTTTATACAGACAAAGGTCTCAGATACACAAATCACAAAACAGATTGCGGTCTGCAGATTTTGCAAACGAGGAACCCATTGGAGCCTGCACTAAACAGACTTGTTCGAGTTCCAATGTCAGAAAAAGAGAATATGCTGTATTATATTACTATATTATTAGATACGATGAAGGATTACTGAAATTAAAGAAAAACAGAGTTATATGTTAAGTATAAATGTTTATTTATGTTAACAATTATTTATTATTAAAACTTATTAGTTTCCATAGGTCTTTGTACATTATTATGGCAACTATTAGTCTTCATCTTCTGAACTAAAATGATAATTATCTATCGTTTCATCGTTTTCTGGAAAAGAAATCAAAATTTTTTTTAATAAAATGGAATGGGGGAAATTTTTTTTAACATACTAACACTATGCGTACAAATAAAACACAAAAATTATTTACCTGACTCAATGTTATTAGATTGATCGGATTGTAAAAGAGCAGTGTTATCCTCATACCGGTTGTATATATATTTATCATCATCAATAATCCATCCATTATTCTCTAGTTTTTAACGTTGTACTTTAAGATTGACATTACTCCATATACTCGTTATATATTTTGCGCGTAGAAAATGCTCATGTAATTCGATGAATCGTAATTTAAATATTTTTTATTAAATGGTTCATTTTTTTTTGGTTTATAAGTGATCATAAATTTATTATATCTTATTTCGTTAACAGCAACTCCTTTGCTGCCATAAATTTCACAGACAAATTTTTCAATAACTGGAAAAATTTCAGAGCTACGCCATGTTATATAAGCACTCCTAAGTTTTTTGAGCTTTTTGATATTCTAAATTTTTCTTAAGAATTGAAAAAGGCCGTTTTTTCCCTTTTTTGAAAAATGATTGTAGTCACAACCGGTCAGTGCATGAAATTATTCCAAAAAAATGTGCAATTTTCCATATTTCCAAGCATTATAATTAAAATATCAGTATCTGATGATTTAATTAAGATATTCAGATTGTCTTCATTGATTTGCCAAATGTGTTGTATAATTTTTGTGTCTGCCTCTTCGTGATTTATGCAAGACAAGTTATCATTAAAAATCGAAACAACTGAATTATTTTTAACTACATAATTATGACAATGCATTTTGTTGTTTTTTTTGGCAAATATCAAGTCTGCATATGACACAAATTATATTCACTGCTTCCATAATTAACACTAGTAGTAAAAATTAAGAAGTAATAAATTATTTTTTAATAACATTATTATAATTTTTTAATAGCTTTGTGCCACGCCGATAAATAATGTAATAGACGTTGCCACAGCTTATTCACTACCAGCTAGTCATCTTGCGGCGGCATCCTTTGATTTGGGAAAGTGCCGTGCAAATTTTAGAAGAGGGCCATGACTCAATATTGTTTTAAACGTCTGGGCATCTGATTAATACTTTTGACAGTTCGTTTAACTTAAAATAAACTTTTTATCGTCTAAAAACGATTTTAAATGGCTAAATTGTATTAAAATCCGAAATTTCGGACTTTTTTAGGGCGATAGCCGTGGCTTCGGAGGAATTTATCGAGGATTTTGAAGCGAAAATTAATTTTAAAATTAACCGTCTATTAAAAATACCGATGCGCACTCGACTGTGGACATTCCAACTTTCCGATTTCGGTAGAGAGGACTAGCTGGTAGTGGATAAGCTGTGCCGATGTTTGACTGCGTTTTAAATGACCAGCTGGTCTTACCGGTTCCTTCATCTCACTCGCTCATATAGATACGTCTCACCATCTCATGAGCACTCACTTTTTCCTTTAAATTACTGTTGGAATGCCTATACACAATAGATGTATTCTCTCTTTCTGACATTGGAACTCGAACAAGTCTGATACGCTCGCACTCCCATCGAGCGTCATGACTATTATATACTCGTCTGGCAGACACTTGCAACCGTCAAAATAGTTTGGCTGTTTACATGTACTTTTTAAATTATTGATAGAATGTGCCCTTAAAATTTCAGCCTTGTGGGAGCAGGTTATGAATTACTATCCCGATGACAACTTCGCTATCGTCTGGCACTTACTTGCAACCCTCAAAACAGGTTGTCAATTTTTTTTTTACACTTAAACTTATGTAAATTACAACGTATTAAAATTGTAGCCTTGTGGGAGAAGATTAAAAATTTTTTTTTTTTTACATTTTCAAAAATTTAAGGGATGATGACGCAACCGCGAGATGCCTGCCAGACTCGTATTTTCATAATTGACCGATAATAAAACATAATTTAAAAATTTTCTAGCTTTGTGGGAAACGGGTTACTCGGATGGTTCACTAGCTCTTAGACTATAGGCTTTTTTAAATAAAATGAAAAAAAAGAAATTCTTTTTATAGTAATCCTCCAAAGTTTACTACAAAAAAATTACATATTATCGAAAAATTGTGATTTAATGGCTACAATGAAAAATATATGTTTTCGAAAAGCACGAACTAAAACAAAATATAAAGGGTGTTTAAATTTTTTTTATTTTCCAATAAGTTAAAGCACTGGGAGCTACAAAAGGTGGCCAAAAAGTCCAAATTTTCAAAATAGCCTTGTATCTCAAATACGAAGATAGCTACATAAAAGTGGCGCCACGTCCGTCGCGTCGCGTCGCACAGGGGTGTATGTTATATGGAAACGCAGAAATAATTCAATAACTTCAAAATAACAAATAATGATATTTGAACGGTATTTTGGTATACATAATAAGGGATTTAAGTAATTTATTTTTGATCTAATTGAAAGTTTGTAATTATTTTGTAAATGTCAAATTTTGACAGATGATAATTTTTTTCTCACGGTTTGGCCAACTTTAATCGAAATAACTAGAGCAGCACTCGAAAAGGCAGCAGCATTTATTATCTGAGAATCCAACCTAGTGATAAATTCATTAAATATAAAGCGCTCGTACAGCCAAGATTGCGCAAAGATGCAGTTAAAACTAACAAGTACATTTAATAGAGTAAATTATGAAGAAAATTATGATGTAATTTAGAATGTGTAGGCAAATGTAGCTTATATTGTAGTTCTAAAGATATCAATTTGTCAAGTATAAATATACTTTATTGTCATTCCAACTAGATTAAATTAAATAAATTGTTTTAATTTTCTATAATAAAAAAGAGCAAACATTGTTATTAAAAGGTAAAAATAACGTAAGGAAAATAAATTAAATAGGCAGGAAAATTATACTTATATTCCTGTCGTAAAATCAAACATTTTGGTTGCGAATAAATGTAGCTACTTTTAATGACTATTAAAACATAGACGGAGAAAATTTACAAAAATCAACTCAATTTTGTGAACTCTAATTATCTGTAAATAGAAAAAAACCTAAAAAAAAAGAGTTTAATTTATCAATTTTTACCACTTATTGACCACTGTGCGTCACTACGAGTAAAAGATATTGTCAGGCTTAGGGAAAATTCACGTTGTGGCATGTGGGGATTTGTCTGGTTTCTCAGATTTATCTTCTTAATGGTAAAGTAAGAAAGGAGGTGTGACCCGGGAATAGAACACCAGTGTACTTAAAAGCTATATTTTTGAAACAAACACGTCAGCGTTATCTGCTATTTCGTGCATGTGCTTTTTCGTCAGGGTCGCCAGGTACTCTAGCAACAATAATTATCAAATATAATGACGGTTTTTTCGTTACTAATAAGAAATGTTTTGAATTATTTAGATAATGTTATTTACGCAAGAAACCCATTCAAATTAGATAAATATTACATGTATGAGATTTGTTTTCTTAGCACTCAAATAAGTTAAATGATATTTAGATAGATGTGGAAAGAGAAAACACTACTGTTTCTATAAAAAATAGCTTGAAATTTAAAAGAATATGTATGTGCCTGTATACCAAGTGGTCCAAGAATGATGTCAACTTTTGCACATATTTTGTTTTCGAAGTGACAACTTCTTTAGCGCCGTTGGAAGTGACTTGAGACTCGATGAAACGGAAAAAGCGACACCAATAAAAAGATATAGGTCTATAGGATGTGGCCTGCAAGAGAATGAGATAGGACAAGTTCCGGTCACACATTTTGATGCGGGAAAATTAAATGTTATTTTCACCCAATTTAAAATTTCAAAGGAACTCCTAGTTATTGTACATGCTAAATTGCATAATTATTAAATTCATTTATTATATTTGCGAATAAGTTCCGAAATCAAGTATGAGTATGCGGCTTATCTTTTAAGAGGTAAATTAAAATAGCATTATTTGATTTAGGTACTACACAAATATTAATTTTTATTCGGATGACATCAGCCGAAATACCTTAAATATCTACCTGAAAAGCGATTAAATCTTCACGAGCCCATCAGACTACATATGGGTCATTTGTAATAAAACATGTTCAACATACATTAAGGAAAAATACATTATCTGATTTTAAGTAAAATGGATCATAAATCAAAATCAATTTTACATGTTTGCTAAGAGCACAAAGTAAAAAGTAATTACCGTCCGATCACTGAAGTTAAGCAGCGTGAGGCTTGACTAGTGCTTCGATGGGTAACCGCGTATTTCAATTTTATGAAGGTGCCATTTCTACCGCGTGTGACCTGTTTTTAATTTTATATACTTTTTAATACCGCTCTGCTGAAGTTTCACTTCTGTCGTACGGTTTTATTTACACACCTTCTTCTAAATTTGCGGTTAGAGTTTTCTTAATTATTTTCGGTATTAAGTACTTTGAAAGTTAAAATTCCTAATTATTCGTCTTTGATGTCAGTATTTATCTCATATTATCTTGCCATTTGACCAAAAGCTCGTTATCAACTGTTGATTGGAAGTTTTAAAATAGTCAATAAAATGTATTTTAAATATAAAACATGATACGATGTTGTCGTGATAATGTCGCAATTTGATATTAAAACAGCAAAAAATGCTTTTTCTACTGCCGGGCGTAAAGTACTAACTATACGCAGGCTTCATCGTGTGTAAGGTAAACTTTTATGCACTAGTACGTAAAGCAATTTCTTTTATAGATTTGTACCGGTTGGCCGACTAAGAATATCACTCGGCTATATGTCGAAAAATGATTGTCGTGAAGACCTACCTAAAAACATTTACGAGTAAAACGTCCAAAATGGCCGCTAGAGGACGTAATGGCCATCTTCAATTTTAAAACCTGTTTTTGCAAGATTTTCTTAAATTAAAGATAATGCATTGCCATTTCGTGCTTATTTTCTATACTATGATGATTAGGGATGGCAACGATGCATTGATGTTTTTAAAAGTTTATAACTTTATCGAGATTTTGAATAAAAAATCTAATAAACTGATTATTTTTAAGGAAAAACGGTATTACTTCTTTGATATTGATAAACCGCTGACTCTTCAGGAAATTCGAACTTAATCATTGAATGCACGGCGCGGACTTTATGATATCTACCATCGCCATTCGTTTACTAATCCAGGTATTAATTAAAAAATTCACAATAAAATAATATCATTCTGCAAACCAAAAGTATCAGGTGATGTGTAAGAATTAAAATACAGATCTTTTCGATACCTGTAAATCAGTCTGTTACACCCTCTAGTGGGCATTTTGGAAACTCAAACATAGGTAAATTTCCAGCAATCTCCCTTAAGCGATTTTACCCAAAGCTCTATGATAACTAGTTTTTTTGATATGGCAGGTCATTCTTATAGTTGACCAACCGGTATGTAAAATTTTGGTGGCCTTATTAGCAAAAAAAATGTGAATTTTTCATCCTTAGAAGTATTTGATATATTTCGTGCTTATCTTCAATGAAACGATAATAACTGTTGCCGATACCCTACTTGGTTCCTTTAATAAAGTTCCAATTTTGTGTGGCCAGAAGGGCTCATATTGACTGAATATTACTTATTATTGAGATTTTAAACATAATGTCGGTTGTTTAGCAGTATATTATTATATATTGCGGTAAAATAGGAAAAATTAGGTTTTAACAGAAACAAGTCTTCCGAAAAAATGTCCCAAAATACTGTTTTATTTCGAGTTCTGATTTATTTCAATTTTATTTTAGGTTAGGTAAGACATATGGAGATGCAGTTTTCACTGACTTATTAGGGTCTCATTTTATTTTTCAAAAGTGGTACCGTTGCGTTTAATTTTTTTGAGAAAATCTGACTTACTTGCGGTTATGTCAGAAAACGCCCTCTAGGTATATAGCGGCTAGGTAAGAAATCGACGTCACCCCACTCAAGGCACGGTTGATAGCGCTTTTCTAGCTTTTCAATGACCCCAAGCTTATTAAGGTCCGTTCAGTAATTTTAAAGTTATTTCCGAAAATGTTTAAGGGATATTGCAAAAATTGTTTAACAAAAAAGGATCGAATTTATCTCGGCCCTAAAATTACAATGCACTCTACTACCTTTATTTTAAATTTTTTTTGCAAGAAACGGGTTTTGAAATTTAAGATGGCTTTTAAAACTTTAAATTAATTTCTCTTGGCCATTTTACTCATAAACTTTTTACCGTACCTAAGTCTTTACGACAATTACTTTTCAAGATATAGCCACCCGGTACATAAAAACGATGAAGATGTCAGGACGGTGTCATTTTCATCAAAACGCTCGTCAAGGCTTAATCCATCCATGACACAAAGAGGCTTTGTATCATGTAATCAATCAGATAAATACGGAACTTTAACTTTTATTGCGCACTTCTGTCTAAGGAAAATCGGTTTATTTTGATGTATATTATTAATTTATCGGTAAAGTGCAGTTAATAACACAAATCGAAGGGTTAGAGCCATAAAGTAATCAATCGTAAACTATAGGGGTGATGGGCGAGAAATGGGCGCAGGCTTATTCTAATTCATGAAGTAAAAACTGATTTTTGGATGAAGGCTTATTAGAATTTTAATCGAATTCAACTAAAGATTATCACCAAGAAATGGTTGCTGACGTTTTCGACGAGAAAAGTAACCGAATATATTCCCGTTAATTCAGTAATTCAGTGGTGGATAACGCCAGCTATCGTTCTAGGTTAGTAGATAAGCTTCCCACAACTCCTGGAATAGGTTGAATTGTGATGGTAATATGAAGAAAAAAAATATTATGTGCCTCACCTTTATAAGCACACAATTGAAGTGAAACTTCTGAAAGAGATATTAGAAATTATTTTAATTTTTTTAAGCTTTTTTTTTCTCAAGTTTTGACCTCGGTTTCGACACTTTTTAAAATTATTGCTTTATATTTTTTTTCATTTTTTTTTTCATAAAGCTCTTTTTCCATTTTTGCAATTCCCGACATCGTAGCTCAAGTCTCTCGCATTTTTTTCGCCGAAAACCGCGTTTCTCCAACTTTTTTTTTTATTATAATTTTTTTCTTATTTGGTTTTATAATAGTTTTATTAACTTTCCGAACAATTTTTTACGTTTTTTTTTAAATCTTCCCATTTTTCCGAAAATTTTTTGGAATCCGGAGGGGTGGGTACAGGGTTGGTGGGTATAATTCCATCCCCCACTGGTGACACCGTGGAATGGGGTCATCGCTTGTCAAATTTTCGTTCCGAAGCTCCGTTGCAGATATATCGACAAAAAATGGAATTTACCTTAAAATCGCCCCTTAAATTAGAGCCGCGGTCTCCCTATATGGTCAATGGTAGACCCCAAGAGGCGCACCTCCATAAAAATTTCGATCCCGTAGCTCTTCCCGTTCTCCCGAAAATAATTATTATTTTTGCTTTTCCTTCTCCACCGTCTCCTGGCCGAACGAGGGGGTCCAGTTTTCGTCCAGGATCGTCATTTTATCCCGGTTACATGTCCTGAAATTAAAGTGTATCACTGATTTATGTTTCATTCGATTTTCATTTCTTCTGAGTTACTCTCGCTAAAGGAGTTTCACTTAAAAAAAAAAAACATCGATTTTGATTTTAATAGTGCTCAATAATTGCTGGCTCATCTGCTGTACTCCATATTTGTACAGGATCATCCAACGAGGATTGAACAGGACCATATTTGTGGCTTTCGCCGTTTTTAGAGAAAATTGAAATAGCCATCTTGCATATTATTTCCCGTAGAATTTGAAAGACCACATAAGAAAATGATTTGAATTGAAACAAAAGAGATACGATATAACATTAACATTTTGTTAATGAGACACCTTATTTATTGATTCGTTTTTTCGGTGTTTTAATAAAAATTATTCATTTTTAGTAACAACAGAATTAATTTAATTCATATAAACAGAAAAAGGTAACAATAAATACCCGAAATGCCAGAACACAAAAGGTCAATATTCTGTCCAAGTTTGGCGTTTATTACTACTTTTAATATATATTGATTAAAGTGAAACATATTTAATATTTACAAATTATTAACTAAATAATTCTAATAATTTTGATATTCAATGTAGTCGTCATTATCTTCAAAGAAAGACCGAAAGATCCTTTTTAATTTTTCAAGACCTGCCCTAATAATAGAATTTTCCTTGCTATCTGATTAAATTTATTGATATCTTTGTTTCCCAATTCATCAACGATATACTACAGTTTTGAAATATACCTATAAAAGCATATCTATTATTGAAATATTGGGGCTATTTGGTGGTCATTGGTTCCACTCGATAGTTTAGAAACACTACATCGAGAACTGCAGGATGTGGAGCGCCAACCTGCGGCCATATAAGATTTTCGTATTCTGTCTGTGGTAGTTCACCCAGAAGGTTATCAATTTCATTTTGAAGCAATTGTAGGTGTAGCTTCATTCGTCCACATTATTTTTTTTTTGTAATAAAGCTGGTTCTTCATCCTGATTTCTTATTATTAAACGGGAGACGAATTGAATACGTAGTTGTTTCTCGGCTACCGTCAGTTGTTGGACTGCAAAAATTTTAAACATGCAAGTTCTTTGGATGCTACCGTAACTAGTTGTTTACCTTCTTGGACTATAGCGGATATCTTGGCAAGCTTCTGCAATAATTGAATTTCTTGGACTGCTCCTAAAATAACTTATCACTGAACTATCTCATACCATAGTTCTTGCATCATGTAAAGACTTAGTTTCTTCGAATGAACGCTTTAAATTTAAAATTATGGTTAATGAGATACTTCTATTGTATTCAACCAAATATCACCGACGGATCTCTCTTGCATTTACACCACTTATGTAAAACAGTTTTATGATATAAAATCTTCGAAATTTTTAGCAGAATAAGATAATGGCAAAATATATATACAGGTTGGTCGCACATTTGGTAAATCTGAAAGTGAAATTTGATATTGATTTTTTCGCCAAAATGTGCTTTGTATTCAAACATACTATCAGTCCCATTCTCAAAATGATATCTTATGAAACGACCGAATGACAAATACCTCAGTGATTTCTGGGTCACGCAGTATAGTTTATATTTGTACCAGGTTTAAAATTGTATTTAGAACCTTATTTAAAGCGAAAACTATACGTGATGTATTTCTACAAATGCAGGGATTTACATTAACCGACAGAAAATATAATTTTGAATATTCTGGGTGAAACGAAAATGAGTGCCAAACAAAATTTTGTATTTTTTAAATTGTATTATTAAATTTTAGTAATTTGTGTGAAATGCTCAAATTATACCACACACCACAGACTTCGGGTCTAAAATCAATAATTGTATTGCCATTTAGAACCGTACTATAACTATATAAAATAAAAACAAGCAAAACTTGAGGACCTTTTACTAAACTATCGAAATACTTTAGGCTTTCTTGTATTGACTTCCGTATTTACGAATAGAAATAAATTTGTTTAACCTTGTCTGTTTCATTCCACAAAATTGTGAACTGTAACGGCAATATCCGAGAGGTTATGGATGGGCCCAGACTCGCGGTAGTTTGGGTTAGTTTGGGTCAGTTTGGGTTAGCTCTTTCAAAAATAATTATTCCTCTAGAAGTCTAGATAAATCGATGAACCCTCATGTGACGCAATCATAAAAGTTACCAAAGAATGGATGTCTCTTGAAAATGCATTTGAAGACAAAGGACTTCACAGGCGACTAGGTCTCTTAAGAAATTTGCGTTATTTAAGATTAGATAATTTTAGCACATTGGAAGTGTATGTTAATGAAGAGCTATGTTTCGTCAATAAACTAGCCATAGGGAAATCACTGGATGATTAACATCAGATTTCGTAAAAACTAAATTGCTACAAGAAAAAATATATAATTAATAATCATAACAGTGACAGTACATTCGCCATGAAAAATAATAAAAAACTCCCACGGTGTTGGAGCTGCAAACAAAAAGGTCATTACAAGAATCAATACCATCTAAATAAGTCCTTCAGATAATAGTATATTATTTTATATGGAGGAAAAGTAACTTTTCCTCCAAATAAAATATGCTGTTTTTCTTCAAATGTCGACAAATTAATGCAAAAAGTCTCTTTTTAATAGTAATAATAATTATTATTAAAGATAAGTGGGTTCGCAAGGCGGCTTAGACCGGTGCGGTGTCGGTGAATAGGCTCAGGTTGTTGCTATAGTAATGTAACATAAAGCTGTCAGTGGACACTGTCAACAATAATTATATTTTTTTACTACTAACATGATAAATCACCATTATTTACTCCATTCCTCAAATGAGAAGTAACATTTCTCACCCTAGGTAAATAATAATATTACAAAAAACCTAGGTCAATAATGAAACGCAAACGGAAAATGTCAAAATGTCAAACTTGTTAGTTTGACAACTAGTTGTCATTTCGGATTATTTGAAAAATGAGTAGGAAATGATTAATTTCAAAATCTTATCAATTCAAGTAATGATAAGGATTGTATCAGTGCTATTAGTAAAAAAATTATATACAGTATGACTCACTTTTCATGACTCCCCATAATATTCTTATTAATAATGCGATTTAGTCAAAATTTAAATGGAAAAAGGTACTTTGTATGTATGGAGCTGTCAGGAGATTAATAAATTCATTCTGTCAGTTAGACAACTGAACTTCCAGGCTACCAGATATTTCGAACTATTTGCAAAATAAATAGAAAATGACTAATATAAAATTCAAATCGAATCAAATATGGTAATATATCAGTGTTAGTAGTAAAAAAAAATTCTATATATACCTCGGTTGAGAAGACCATTATTAACCTCGCACATTATATGTATAAACGTGCTCGGTAAATAATGGCTTACTTCTCAACCTAGGTATATAATAAATATACTATTTTAAAATTGCGTCTTCGATTGCGTTTTAATTCCGTATTGATAAGCAGTTATTGAGTAAGTTCGATTAAATAATAACCAATTTGTTCCTAAATTAGTGATTTTTAGAAATGCAGTCACACATTGAGTGATAAATACAAACTTTAGTTTAATAACTCTTGAGTTGTTGACGCTTATTTTGATGTTTCTTTGTATTGTATCTATGTTGCTATGATAACACTTTTACCTCCGCCGGCGGAAAAGTGAAAAGTAAAGCTCCGGCGGAGGAAAAACGAAACTTCACTGCCGCCTACACAGTCGAGTAATGACGGATTTACTAGTTATTTGAAATTACTATATACTAAAAAATTTGGCATAAATGGCTAATGTGCTTTCTTAAATAACAATACGCCTATTACCATTCATAATGATAACCAAATTGGAATAAAATTCTAAGAAAAATATTTTTCACAAGCGCACTAAAGACACGTATGTCTCAATATCAATTTATTCGTGATAAATAATCTAAAATTATATTGAACTTTCACATATTCCGACAACAGATATGGTTGCAGATAGGTCCGTTAACCTGGCCCCCCCGCATTGATTTTTTTCTTCAAAACGCTAGCACAGGACCTTGAGATCTAGCACAACCTAGCACAATTT